>VZTM01035975.1:27388-48894 GCA_013400555.1 Jacana jacana
AGTGCCATCTTCTTTTTCTGTGTCTAAGTGGAATGCAAGCCACTTCTAATTTCCTAACCTGTACTTTTGGTATTTTAGCTTACTCCCAAAGAACATTTGGCAAGAATCTTTTGGTAACAAACCCTTGTGAATTAATTCACAGCTTCACCTCTGAAATGAGAATGTGCTGGCTTGTTTTGCTTGGGTAAGGCTGTTACACTCTGACTGTATAACAGTGCTCAGGGTCACTTGGATGGTGAATACTTCAATCAATGCAAGTGTTTAAATATTTATTCTGAACTTATGATTTGACTGAACAATTCTTCCTGTAATATGAAGAACTTTCTATGTTTTCTGGGCTCTGAAAAAACATAAAAACTATTTGCACTGGTTGGCCAGTATTCAGTGTGAGTTATTAAGGTGAAATTAGTAAGAAAAGGGAGAGAAACAATAGATTCATTGTTCCAGGATTTGACATAAGCTAAATATAGTGATGTATCTAGTAAGACCAATGAATTTAATGTACCACCTGGTTTTCTCCGTGTAATCTCTGAACTGGGTTCTCTTTTATCAATAATCATTATCAACAGCTGACGAGCAACCAATTCTAAACATAAAAATATCGTGCTCTTTCAAATTGGGTTGCTGAGAGATGGAACCAACACAGCTTTTATCCAGACTACTAGTTTTAACCTAGCTCTTCTGCTTATTTACCTTTTCCTTCTATTTTCAAAATGTACCTTAAGCTACAAGAAACAAATCATATTATCTGATCCAATACGCTCAGTCAAGTCTCTATTAGAGATGCGAGAACAGAATTATCTCCATTATCTGTTAATTTAGTTACATTGACCTTCTTTCCCCCTGCTTCTTGCCAAGGACTCTAATGTTGAGTTTGCATAAGTAGGTAGATGCCTGTCTTTCTTGTAGCTCCAGGGGCCATACCAAGATAAGATGAGTCCTTATTGTCTTTTCCGAGGAGACTATCTGCATCATAGCCTTAAGGGTTTTTTTGTAAGGTAGAATTCCTGAGCATCCTGTAGGTATCATTCCTTGCATTTTATACTGTCTGCAAGTCTACAAACCACACCCTCCCCATAAAGCTATTTGTCCTAGTAGGCAGAAACACATACCCTTTTTCATTATCTCCAAAGACTCGGCATGTTTACTTCTAGAGTCTGCTCTTCCATATCTTTCATAGCTCTCACTGAAGTAAATAGGAAGTGCACCTCCTCTACCTGAGAGAAAAAAGTGGTCTTTTACTGATTTTTTTCATTATTTTTTTTTTTTCTTTCTGGCATGAATGAAAGTCTTTCTAATTGTCTTTCTAATTGCCTGGGTTTTGATCCTGTAATCAAAATCACATGTGTTACAGGACAGATAAGAAAAAGCCTTGAGTTTAACTTAGAGGAAAGAAAATTGGCCGGTGGATAGAACATGGGAGTGGAAGGCAGGAGGTTTGGGATTTGTTCCTATCATTGCTATTTGTTTTTACATGGTCATTGTCAAGTCATTTAACCTCTGTGTCTCAAGTTTCTCTATATACAGAAGAAAAAAAAAAAAAGATTTCTCTATTCCAGGTGGATATTGCATGGAGTGAGACCTAATTAAAGCCAGTAAAGAGTTTTGAGATCCTTGGATAAAAGGTGCTATAAAAAGTTCCAGCTATTAATTGCTTCATGCGCCCTAGTAGATTCTAAGTCACATATCTCTTTGAATCATGGATCTCTATTAAGTGAAGATTGCTAACAGTGTAAAATCCTGCAGTTGTTGGCTTTTTAATTTCAGGAGCAGATATCTTGTGAGATTGAGGCATCCTTGCTTATGAGTTAACCTAAAATCTCAACTATTATCTTCAGACTTCTGAAATACTGTGGAAAAACAACATACCGCTAACCTACTAGACTTTCTTTTCTAATTTTCTTCACATTCCTCTGGCTTTCTGTGTTAAGTCCACCACCTTAGAACATATGCTCTTTTTACCAGGAGGATTAGATCTAATCTAAACTAGCTTTCTCTCCCCTCACCCATCTGTCCTTTCAGGTTAATGAATCTTCAGGATGAGTTAGGGAAGGAGTGTTTATTGTGAGTTCTGTTTTTCAGGTTACCAAGCTAAATGGTGGTACATGAATCACCACAGTCTTACATGAATCTTGAAGATCCAAATATAGCCAAGCACGTACATAGACATGAACCAGTGTGTAATGCCGTCACCTCTCCTTTGGTCACGTTTTCTTCCTACAGGGTTGCAATGGGCAAAACATTTTGATAGACAACATCCCAAATCTGGGTTTGTTCAATTGCCCTAAAAGGAGTGCTCCAATTGGACAATGGCTCCAAGCTGGAGAAAAGCAGATTTAGATT
The DNA here is from genome assembly GCA_013400555.1 of Jacana jacana. Taxonomy (NCBI): domain Eukaryota; kingdom Metazoa; phylum Chordata; class Aves; order Charadriiformes; family Jacanidae; genus Jacana; species Jacana jacana. Next base: position 29,732 of record VZTM01035975.1, read on the forward strand.
GGATATTAGGAATAGGTTCTTTTCTCTGAGGGTGGTAGACCACTGGAACATGTTGCCCAGGGAGGCTTGGCAAGGCCCTGGGAAACCTAGTCTAGTTGGGGGTGTCCCTGCTGACTGTGGGGAGGTCAGACCAGATGACCTTAGAGGTCTCTTTCGGCCTGGACCATTCTATAATTCTATGAATTTATTGCAAATATAGCAAAACCTGACCTATTTAATTTTTAAGAGAAGATCTACAGAGTAACACCATACCTGTAACTTCCTAGAATTCGTTGGAAGGTATTATTTCGTTAATTGCTTTGAGCTGAATGAACTGTTTGAGCTTTTCAAGAAGATCCAAACATAAATGCAACCACACCTTCAAAAACCCAAGCTTTCTGGCGTTGTACCATACACCTATCATCTTAGACTGACAAACAGTTGGGGTTTTTTTTGGAATACATAACACATGCCCAAGAACAGTTAGCTTCTCTATCACTTGGCAAAATTTTTTCACAGAAATATACAAAAGTCCAATTTTTTTCAAGTTGAATTGAAACTCTTTGATAATCTGGATTTGTATGATTAAACATTTAGCTGGTAGAAGGCAGAAGGTACAAGATTATTTGGTTTCTTTGAAAAATAGGCAAAACCATATTACTGCTCAGTTTCCAAACCAGCATTGATCCTGTCAGCCCTCTCTGTCTACCTGGAGATAAATTGCATTCCCTTTTGTGCTGAAATGTTCCACAGGGACATGCAGTGTTACTTTAACTGGTATCTGTTATCTTCCCAACTAATCCCTTCTAAAGAAACACAGTTTGCACCTAGTGTTGATGTACAGCAAGTAGAACCCTTCATTGGTTGGCAATATAGAATCATAGGATGGTTAGAGTTGGAAGGGACCTTAAAGATCATCAGGTTCCAACCCCCTTGCCATGCTCAGGGACACCTCCCACTAAAGCAGGTTTCTCAAAGCCTCATCCAGCCTGGCCTTAAGCAGTTCCAGGGAATCACAGAATGGTTTGTGTTAAAAGGGACATTTTGCAGGCCATCTTGTCCAACCCCCCTGCCAGGGACATCTTCAGCTGGATCAGGTTGCTCACAGCCCCATCCAATATGACCTTGAACACCTCCAGGGATGGGGCATCTGACACCTCTCTGGGAAACCTGAGCCACTGTCTCACCGTCCTCAGCATAAAAAATTCTTCCTTCTATCCAGTCTGAATCTACCGTCTTCTAATTTAAAACTATTACCCTTTGTACTATTACTAAAGGCCTGGAAAAAAGTTTGTCCCTATCTTTATTATAAGCCCTCATTAAGTGAGGATATACAATGCCAAAGCCAGAAAAAGCTTCCCAGTGTGATTTAAATGACCACAATAGTACTGCAAAGGAGCTGCAAAGAGTCAAACTTCAATCAAATTTTCATGTAAAATTCTACAGGTGATTCTGGACTGGAGAAGGAGACCATACGTCACCAGCAGTAAATGTCTGTACAGCCACGTCAGAAAAGCAGCAATGATGATGGATGTAACTTTTCTAAAGTAAAACTGCATTTTTAAACATTTCCAGGGAAAAACTATACCTTTTGCTCCAGCAAAAGCAGGATTAATCACTTCCTCTTGACCTGGGGTCTGCTATAAAATAGGAACCAGGTTGTAGTATTCAAGTATTGGTGAGTGCTCCCAGGCTCTGCTCTGGGTTGCATTTAACTCTTTATTTAATGAGAACATTCCAACTGCAGCTGTTTAATATTTATTATTGTTTAACCCATAAGGAAATGGGAATGCTAAAAGCGTTTTTTTTTGATCAATGGATTCAATCTTGAAAGGCTTTCAGGTGTGGCTGACTGATTTTTGCAGAGTGAATCTCTACTTCTAACTTCACTCTCCAATCACTTGCAACTCAGGAAAATGTTTTCTAAAAGGATATTTGAATTTTTATTTTCCTTGTCAGTACTACTGGTACAGTTTCAGTCATCAGACAGTGAAAGACCAGAACATGATACATATGCAATCTTGTAGATGCCATTACCTAATGTAATGGTAATATTTTCAAGGTTACCAGTCTTATTTCAGTGTTTTATTTCAAGCTGTTTCCAGTAATTACATAGTAGAGCACCTGTGCTGGATGAGCATCAAGGGTATTAAGGCCAGAAATTTCTCAGACAAAAAGAACACTTATTTTTATTTTAAATTGATGATTTTTTTTTCATTCAAACAATCCAGCAGAACAGTCAACACCCAAATTTGTGAGTATGTTAAGGCATGAGAAGCAGAAAATTAAAAGGTGACTGAACAGCAGCAGCTCTAATTGGCATTATTCAAGCTGGTGAAGTACAGATAAAGAGCAGAAAAATTAAAAACTCAAGCTCAGTTCTAAAGAGCCCTTTTCAAAGAGGTTTCAGATTTTACTAGTAACACAGAAAAGGACTGTTAAAATGACTTATATTTCTACACAATTGAGGCATACAGAGAAGTGTGTCATCTGCAAATTCATACATGTAACAAAAAGGCATATAACAAGATGATTATTTGCTAAACAGATTATGATTACTTAGTCTTTGGAACGAGAGCTTCTACTTCTTGTAATTGATTTATTATTGAGTTTGTCATAATTTTGTTTCCAGCTACAGAACTAATTTCTTGTATATCCCAAACAATATTATGTCCACATATGTAGTACAGGTGTTGTGTATGTTCATCACAGTTATTTTGTGGTGTGTTCAGAAGTCTTGAGAACCCCAATATGACATTGATTTACTGCTAAAATCATCAGTCTACAACAAAAATCAGCAGACACACCAGGTCTGATAATGTATGGAATACAGGGGCTGCTGATTTCAGGTCGGGTATCTAAACCACACCATTTTAAAATAAACAGGATAAGCAGATATTGTCTTCAAATTTTCAACAGATTGAGAGTGCAGTTTGAGAAATAGTTATGATTGTAAAGGAAATACTCCTGTCTGGGATTCAGCTTCCAGTGAACACAAGTTGATACTGTTTGCTCCTATTTTAGGCAATACAGAATTTACTTGGTGCAAATTGCATTAATTGCCCACTATAATGTACTTTATAGAGGTGAGTTCATCCACAGTGTCCCTTCCTCTGCCAGTCCCTCTTTCTACAGAACTGTTTCCTTTAAGAATAGCAATTTTGCATCTGATAATTTGTGTTCTAGAACACAGGGCAGCCAATTAGAGATGAGCAGGACTGTGAGAGTCCCCAGGAGAGGAGCTAACCCACGCCATTATCCCAACTAGGATAAGTTATACTAGACAGAAGTTTCCTCAACCTGAAAGCCTTCTGGTGCCATTCTTTACAACACACCCAAGCAGTTTAGGCAAGCCCGTTATTTTTTCCCAACCTGCCTAAGCTCTCTGGTGCTTCTTACCTTCAATTAACTTCAGTTTAAATTCTTTACTGTTTGCCCTCTCCAATATGAATACAGTGATCGGAAGAAAGTTTCTATTTCTTTTTCTCACAGCTTTTCATGTATTTGAAACTCATCAAGCCCCTTTCACCATAAACCATCTCAAGCATTTCCACCTTTCTTTTAGGTCTCATTTATGAACCACTCATTGTGCATCCTTGTTTCTCCTCTGAGGTCTATGACTAATTGGTCCATAGCTTTCTTGAAATGTCCCAGGATGGACATTCCCTGTGGTTGTGCTGATACTAAGCAGAACAGAAGGATTATTTTGCATTTTTCAGGTTGTACTTTTATTCAAACTGTAAAATGGCATTTGTCCTTTTTACAGCAACATACTATTCTTCACTCATAATCACCTGTGGTGTTTTGTAACCCCCTACCAGGAAGACTGGACACAGAGTTCCCTCTGTAAAATCAGTCATGATTCCCCAGGTGAGCTTAGGTTTTGCTCAGCATGTAAAAACCTGTGCCCTCCAGTGATCAAAGCAGTCAGTGATCACACAGACTTCTGAGAGCAAGTCATACGCTAAAACAAAAGCATTTAAAAGAATGTCTGAAAACCACAGGACAAATTATATGCACACCTATGGTATTAGGTACCTAATTATATCCCACAGTTGGATGCTAACCTTACTAAAGAAATCCCTCTTCCTTTTTTCTGCTTCCCCATCTTCCCTCAGCATCTTTAAAATTCAGGTGGACTCATCCATTGGATAATAAATCATGTAATTTCTCTTGAAAAGTAAATGAAGTACCTTGGGGTGTGTGCATAATATAAAAGTCCTCTGATCCTCATATGTATCACCTAATGACACAGACTCACAGACACTTGGAGTAAGCTAAGTTGGAAGGAATATCTCTGGATGTCTAATCCAACCCCTGCTCAAAAGCAAATATGACTTGTCAAGGAAAGATTTTCAACCCTTTTTCCTGGTACATATCCAGGTAATATGTGACAAAACAGTGCAAAGACATTTTCCAGATGTTTTCTCTCTCCCTCATAAAGACTTAACAAAGATGACATATCTGTTTTTAATTAGTGACATTTCAAAGCAGTGAGTATTTTAGCCACTGTGGCTAAACATCATATAGAGTCTCCTTTGTCTTTCATCAGTCTCTAGGACATGTATCTCTTTATACAGAAATCTGGCAAGTCAAATCTGGTGATTTCACCTTGGGCTTCTTCACCTTAAATCCATAAATCTTTGTCTTATTGTCAGACACAAAATCCCTAACAATATTTCAAGTGTAGATTTTACACACAGTTGATGGAAGTAGCAATCAGCAATGAGGACAGTATTAGAAACGCAGGAGTTAAAGCATCTTCATCGGAAACTGAAGTTATATTTTCCATTATTTCATTTTTTGTTAAGTTTTTTGGAAGAAATAAGTCTCATCAGGCTTAATGGGTTTTAGTCATTCTTAACAGCTACCTAATGAGCTCTCCAATTATGTAAAGAAGAGTAATACAATTCATACATTACTGTATCTCTTCACAGAAACAGTTTCTCCCCCTTCAGAAATGACTCACTCAGGGTCATACAGTAAACCAGAGGTAGTAATAGGACTGGAGCTCAGGTGTTCCTGGCCAGTGACCTTATAACTAATCTTTTAAATGACGTGTGTTTTTCTTGTTACTCTCTATTTAAACACTTTTAATGTCTGACACGCATTAATCAGCTACAGTTATAAGCTGCACTGATGTTTATAGCCCCACAAACACTCTTCTGCATCAACAATAAACCCAAACCACAATGTTTACAATTAATACAACCAGAACACTCCAAAAATAAATAAATAAATTAAAACCCCAGAAAAATGAGGGGCAGGGTAAAATGAAGAGAAGCTTTCTCACTCTCTCACAAGTCCATGAAAATGAACTTTGCACATTTAATTTGAAGGAACACCTGTAGATAAAACAGCCTACAAAGCCTCACGATGCACAATGGTACAAAATGGAAAGCAAAAATATTTCTCTCAAGGGAAAGCAGAAACATAATCCAGCAATTCTGAAGTTATATGCTAAATCTGTAAATATTTAAAATGTCCATTGTTTTTAGTAAACATTTAATTGAACATGATTTAAGACTTTCTTTGCATAGCTTGACACAAAATATTGTGAAAGAGAATAAAAAGTATAGAAACTGCTTACCAACAAGGCTGTTTGCCAGGCAGATATTTCATCTAAAACATGCACGGTACTCTATCTCCACAGAATCCATATACTATTACCAGGATCCTGTGAAAAGATAAAGACAAAACAAACTATAATTCTTTGAGGAATATTGTCAATAAGAAATACAAATACAGTATTAGTAAGAAAAACTGTGTGTTATCAAATTTTCATATTATATCTGATAGAAGAGTGTAGCTATTATTGTAAGGCGTTTTAACTATATGAATGATTGGGGCAAACTACATTTGAAAATAACATAAATTTCAAATTACATTTGAAAATAGGTTTTACTTTGTCAAAAATGGTTGATTAATCCATATTGTTGAAAAAAATCTTAATTACATGAAATATATTTTTAATTGCATCGTGTCCATCTACTTGATTGCAAAGATTTTTCTGGAGCCGCTTGAAAATCCAAAATCCAAATCTTAGCAGAAAACTCAAAATCATTTGGAAAAAAAAAATTAAAAAAGGATGATTTTTGTTGCTCTGATTTACCTCCTTAAAGTTTAGTCTAAGCTAGTTACTAGACTCTCCTCTGAAGCTGGTAGATAAAGAGAAGCATCTGTGCGAGCAAGTCAGGTGACCTGTGGGGATGCTTCTCTCTTCCCACAGGCTGTTTAGATGGTCTGTTCAGAGTGGACTGCCAGCTAGTTAACTTTAGACAATATGAGTCCCACCCAGAAAGTGTAGAGGAAACAAGAAGAACAAACAGGTACAAATTGAATTGTCCATTTTTATTTCAACTGTGTTTAGCTGTCTCTCATTCCTGAAATCTGCCATGTGGAAGTGGTTCAGAAGGTAGACCCCTGCATGGTTGTGAAAATTCTGCTCCCAGATGAAAGTTCGGGCTCTAATACAATTAACTTTCCCTGATCAAAGCCATGGCTTTAGGATCAGAAAAGTACAGCAGATTAGACTTCAGACACCTTTCCCAAGGTCTCCACTGACATGATGCACGAAGTAAGTGGATCTATCTCCATACTGCTGTTTCAGAGTGAGGGATCAGAGCCCACAACCGATCCCTTATTCAAGACCCCTATCTGGATACACTTTTCATATCTTAAGCATTAGTAGGACTCATCAAGCTTAATGTTTACAAAGAAACTGCGGTATATGCAGGGTACAATGTAAATATTTTACAAGTGTGCAGAACCTGCTAAAAAAGATCTTCTTTCACTTTTACTAATGCATCCTTCGTAGCAATAACAACCCTAGCACGTGTAACTACTTTATGCAAAAGGAATAATCTTGCCAAATATGAGATGGTTGCTGAGATACAGCCCAGTCTGTCCAACGAAGAACAAATATTGCATTTCAATCTGCTTTTGGTGAGGCCAGGAGCATTCTCAGCCTCAATGCTCTTTAAGAATATTCTCCCTCTTAACACGCACCAATTAGAAGTAGGAAAAGCAGATGGTCAAAATAAATTAGAGATAGCACACCAGCCCTGCCTCAGATCACCACCATTGGCAGATCTAAGCAGAAGCACCAGCCAGTCAGTAGTTAGGAAAAGAAGAATATGTATTTTTTACCTCCATCCCTTTCCGGAACAAAATTGGAGAGGCATTGCAGCTGCTGGAATACTCAGTTTGCAAAGCTGAAGAAAGCAGAAATCTGGCCAGGGATACATAGAGTCCAAAAAACTTGCAGATAGTATTTCGATTCTTTGATATTGCAAACACTACAAACGCTTAAAACTTTTAGTGAAGGGAAGGGCTTTCACACTAATTATGGTTGCATGGTATGGAGGCCTTACACATATGTTTTCTCCATATAGAATCATCATAGAACCACAGAATGGTTACATTTGGAAGGGACATTAAAGGTTGTCAAGTTCCAAACTCCCTGCCACGGGTAGAGACACCTCCCACCAGAACAGGTTGCTCAAAGCCCCACCCAACCTGGCCTTGAACACCTCCAGGGATGAGGCATCCACAGCTTCTCTAGGCAACCTGTTCCAGTGCCTCACCACCCTCACACTAAATAAATTCTTTCTAGTATCCAACCTAAGCCTCCCCTCTTTCAGTTTAAAACCATTACCCCTCACCCTATCACTGTCTTCCTTGACAAAGAGTCCCGCTCCACCTGTCTTGTAGCTCCCTTCGGGTAATGGAAGGCTGCTATGACACCTGCCCGGAGACTTCGCTTCTCTGGGCTGAACAACCCCTCAAACTGTCCTCACAGCAGAGGTTCTCCAGCCCTCTGATCATCTTAGTGGCACTTCACTGGACCCATTCCAACAGGTCCATGTCCTTCCTGTGCTGAGGACTCTAAAGCGGGACACAGTATTCCAGGTGGGGTCTCAGGAAAGCAGAGTAGAAGGGTAGAATCACCTCCTGTGAGCTGCTGACAGCACTTCTTTTGATGCACACCAGAATGTGGTTGGCTTTCTCAGCTGCCAGTGCAGCCTGCCAGCTCATGTTGAGCTTCTCATCCACCCAAGTCCTCTTCCTCAGGGTTGCTCTCCAGCCAGTCTCTGCCCAGCCTTTATTTGTGCCTGGGATTGCCCTGTCCCTTCCCTCCAGCATGTCAACTGTACCACACAGCTTGGTGTTGTCAGCAAACTTGCTGAGAGTGCACCCCGCATCATCATATACATTGCTGAAAATGTCCATCCATCACCAGGCTCTAGAAGACCTACGGCTACCAAGTTTCTTAGGTCTTATAAAGTTAAGCAGAACATCTGGTATAGCTTCTACATGGAAACTGGTAAAATGGCTTGTGGGAAATCAGAAACAACTGTTTGAGTTGTTGCAAGAACATCTGCTATACAACACATTAGTGTCACAACAGGATCAGGATAGTCAAACCTAGTAGTTGACCATCTCTGAAAACTCTCTTCTAGGTAGACTGGAAATCCCACTTTCACCATTTGAATCAATGTCTAACGTGAAAACTGTGCTAGTCATCAGAATGAGTCCTAATTATAGTAATTTTGGGGTTTTGAGGTTCATTTGGGGTTGGGTCTTTTTGCTTGGTTGATTGGTTTTTATTGTGATGGCTCCAGCTCCTCCATGGTGTTGTCATTAATGGACAGTAATCCTAGACTAGGATTGCACTGGATCACCATTAAAGGTCCCTTCCAACCCCAAATATTCTATGATTTTTATCAACTTCTTGTAGAACATGAATGAACACTAAAATCACAGTCCCATCAAAGTCCTCTGCAGGATTACCTTATCAAAAATGAGGGAGAGTGTGTGGAGGAACCTGGAGCCAGCAGAGTAAACAAGTGTTTGAAGCCACATCATATATAACAAATTAGTTCAGGACTTTTCACCCAAGGAGTAGGGTGTTATTCAGGCCTTGCCCATGAGTTAATTTGAAGGAATGAGTAGATGGATGTAATCTTTCAAAATACACATTGATGCAGCTTCCTGAATTGAATTCATTTCTGTCTTGCCTGAGTTACTGCCTTGATTACACCTTACACATGACCCTTATTCACTTACCTAAGCAAATATGAGTGATTATATAGAATAAATTTTAATTACTAAAAAAATTGAGGAATATCTTTTAGATGAAAAAAAAAAAAAGTTCCCCTGCTATGCTGGGTGGAAAGTGCAAAAAGTCTCACAAAACCTGCCATAAACTAGGTGTGTCTCACTTCGGCTGTAAGAGCTTAACGGAACAGATACATAGATGGAGTTGAGGAAGACAAATGAAAAAGGAAGGAGGGAAAATAGTTACAGGCACAAGTGGTGGAGAAAACCCACTGCAATGTTGAGGCTGAATTGCTGTTTGTGGCCAGGCCAGAATGTACTTCACAAGGAAAGGAATAATGGCAGTCAGGTTTAGATCAAGGAGAAGAAAGGAAGATAAAAAAGCAAAGCAAAACAAATTTCAAATGAATGACAATATCTCACTCCTCTCTCCTCCCTGAAACTGTAGGGTAATATGTTCATGAAGCACAAACCCAAAGGAATAAGACACTCTAAGGCCTTTCAAGGATGTGCAGTCTGTGGCAGGCGTCCTGGAACAAAATGGGACATTAGGGACATAGCTCATCCTGTATATTAGAACACCTGAAGCTTTGCTAAGGCGGTTGAGCTGATTGACCTGCCTCCATGTTTCCAGAAGTTGACCACAACAAGCACAAATTTCAGCAACCTGACCAAAATAACAGATTCACATCTACCAACCTCCAAATGTTATGGTTTGCTTTATGCATTTAAAAATGAGCTAAAGAAGCTATGAAAAGTAATAAGTCATCCGAATGCTGAGTGAAACAATGAGTGATCTCTGCCATCACAGAGCGGTTAAAGATGCAAGTATGCCTGTAAGGTGGTGGTGTTCGTTTGGTTGTTGTTTTTCATTCTACCTTATAAATTGGAGACAAATTGCCAAACAGAATTGTATGAAAGTTTGCTATCAACTAGTTTACATTTTCATACAGACAATCTTTTTTATCGCAGTTGGATATTTTTTTTCCCCAGTTGTACCACTAAAAAGTATAAATACTTTATGCTGCATCTAATTGATGCTGCTGCATTTAAAATTAAAAAAGTTAGGCATTTTGCATTTCAAAATTAACTATCTAACATATCATGAGAGTTATAAGATACCATTTGTTTTCAACCTGAATTGCATAATTGGGTAGCCCAGTCCCTGCACAACTAGCGGCTATTGTGTTTTGACATGTCATCTTGAATGTCTTTTGTTTATGATAAACAATTCTTGTTAGTGCTTCCACTGTTGCTGGAGGGTTTCCTACCTCTTTATATTCTTTTCTTACCAGTCTAACAGCTTTATTCAAGAGAAATAACTCCTGAATATATTATTTTTGTCCCTTAGACATTGCATTGGTGATTATTTTATAGTCAGGCCAGTCTTAAAGTAGATCGATTTTTACTTGGAGTAAAGATATGTCAAAATTACATTTGCCAGAGCTTTGGGAAATCTTTGTATGTGTGAACCTGTGCCACATAATGCAAAAGAATAGAATCATGCAATCCAAGCATTCCCAGATATCAATTTTGGTTAGAAAGAACTTTTTATAGCATTTGAGCTTTTTCAGGCATGCTCAAATCTGGGAATTGCAGAACTGTGGAAATATCATATCATTGAGTATAACACCAGTTGAATTAGAGTCCTGCTGTGTTAGGCATTGCACACAAATTACATCCAGATTGCCCTTTAGCCCTAATTGCTCTCAGTCTTTATTTATAGGCTTAAAGGAAGAGACGATCAGCCGCACCAAGTTCTAGTCTTCCTTAATAATTACTTACAGATACATCCCACTGAGAACAAAACCAGCTGCCATTTCCCATTATCTATGGCAATCATTCACAAAAGGATAGAAAGCCACCCTCCTAAAATAGTACCTCTGACTTTCAAAGAAAGTGGAGATTTGCACCAACAGCTTAAAGTGAAAACTAATATAGCCGACTAGAGTCCAAGAATGGGTGAAAATGAGTTTTGAGTCATAACTAAGCAATAAAACCATAACTTTTGCAATACATTTTAGTAGGTACAGCACCACAACTTAAGATTTGTTATATGGAACATGTTTATTGATTGTTTTGCAGTGAATTCTCAGGACTTACAGAGACTGGTCTACTGAAGATGTCTTATTTTGCCATGTGAACAAGAACAGAGGGTAGAGCAGGGTTGTGAAAATGGATAGATAACTCCACATCATGATATCATTGCTAAAAGCAGCATTTTCCATGACATGTAGCTGATTGGAAATATGATTTAGACTGGAACTCATTTTAGAGTTAGATGATTCAAATTCTATGGAGGTTCCTCTTGTATTAAAGTCAACAGCATATGACTGTTTTCTCTATAATCTACTACTAAAACTTCATTAAAAAAGGCACAAATACTCCTATGGTACCAAAATGTAGTGTGACAGCAACAGAAGAAGCAGGCAGCCACTACTCAGTGGCCATCAAGATTTTTTCTGTTTCTTACAAGTGCCTTCGTGTATTTCTTACAAGTTACTTCAACCGGGTGAAAGGGAGAGGAGAAATAAAAGGGGCTGTTATGCCGGTGTCTTTTGAGACATTACATTAAGAACAATGTTGGATGCACTATGAACATCTTTCAATCTCAGAAGGCTCAAACTTCACTTAGAATCATGGAATGGTTTGGTTGGAAGGGATTGGCTATTTCCAACCCCCTTGCCATGGGCAGGGACATGTCCCACAAGACCAGGTTGCTCAAAGCCCCATCCAGGGATGAGGCATCCACAGCTTCTCTGGGCAACTTGTTCCAGTGTCTCACTACCCTCACAGGAAAGAATTTCTTCCTAGCATCCAGTCTAAATCTCCCCTCTTTTTTTAAAAAACCATTATCCCTCGTCCTATTGCTCTACTCCCTGATAAGGAGCCCTTCCCCATCTCTCTTGTAGGCCCCCTTCAGGTACTGGAAGGCTGATATAAGGTCTCCCCAGAGACTTCACTTCTCCAGGCTGAAGAGTAAGACTGTATTTGTTGTTTGTCCATTTCATGTATTGTGTATTTGTATTTGTCCAAGGAAAAGAAACAACATACAACTTGCTGGAAGAAATCAAGTAAGATGTTGAAGATTCTGCACTTTAAAGAAGTAAGTTGGTGCTGATCAGAAATCTATTGCCTCAAAGTATGGAGAAACTCCTGGAGAAACTCACCTGAATTTAAAACTTGATGAAAGGCTTTCTCAGAGAGACTTAGTTTGGAAGAGCATGCCAGATCTGCTGCTTATGCTATCTTTGAGGCCTGTACCGTAATTTATTATCAGGTTTTGAGATATATCAGACATTTCTTGTGTATTTTGGATGGGGTTAACAGGGAGTAAGACTCAGGATTTTCAGGTACTGTTGCAATGTATAGCAGTTAAATATTCACAGTAGCTAATTAGAGAAATACAACTGGAAACCAGAACAATATTTTAAGTGGAACAGAGCAAGGCAAAACGTGTGGTCAGTACCCCTCCGTAAGTTGGAAAGATCCCTCCTATGGCAAAAGCTGAGCTAATGTAGCATTAAGCAGCACTGGAGATACAGCTGATACATGATAAATCAGGCCTGCTTGCAGAAGATGTCAGTGCTCATTTTTCTTCCTGTAACTTTATATAAAAGTAAGTGACATTATGACTTGTACCAGTATCTCTAATGAAACTGATAGGCTGTTGAAATAATTACCTGGCAAATCAACATGCGTATATATAGAGATCATTCTCCTACCCCTTCTCACCAAGGAACCTAATTTCTCCTACCCACTATGTTATTAAATCACACACACAAGGAAGAGGTAAAAAAAATAAATAAAATATACTAGGAGCAGGAGAAAGATCTTAGAGCTTTAAAGTAGATGGAATGGAATGGAATGGAATGAAATGAAAATCTGACCTTAAATATTATTCATCCACACAACTATCCATTGTCATTCAAGTTACTCTAGGGACTCAGGTCACCTGCACTTTGATTCCTCTTCAGATTTTTTAGCTGACACAGGGAGTAGTAGAACTATATTACTTCAAAAAGGATTTGTGTTTACAACTATTTTGCCTGCACATTACTGTAAGTGTGACATGAAGGAGCAGTCACTGTTTAAAGACCCTAACAATAGGCATTTACACATGTTACAGTGATATATCTCACAGAGGGATATTCACAAAGGCTAACTGAAGACTCGGACTACTCATTTCCCTGGGTTTCCATTAGAGTCAGTTCAGGGAAAAAAATCTCCAGAGAGGGGTTCAGATAAGCAGACTAACTTTCTTAGTTTTTCTGACTGTCCCCCAAAAGTATAATTTTATGACTAATTGACATCCTCAGTCAATGCTCTTGCAAACAAACACCTTCCTCAAACGTACAGACAGGATAAAATTGGTGTCTTGCTGGCATTCTCAGTGCTCTTTCACAGTAGCATCCATTCCTTTCAAGTTATTACAATTATATTGCAAAATACCACTTTAACAGCAGGGTTGCTGTATTAAACTGCACTTGGCACTCGAATCATCACTGCATCGCTTTTTCAGCCCCACTACATTGAAACGTCAAGCCATGCTTTACCTACTTGTCTCGGTGGCTCACATTTAGAGATCTCTATGTCTGATTGGAGGACAGGTTAAAGATGATGCTTTCTGCGTTAACACTACATAGAAGACAAGATCCTAAAAAAATCTATAGAAAAAAAGGAACTGGACATCTCAAAAAAATGAGCACTTATTTGTTTTCGTACTTCTACATGGATGTGTAGATTCCAAAGAAGTGTGATCCTTGGAACGATAAAGAACAACCGTTCACCATGCTGTTGCTGTTCCTTTATATGAAAAAGAAGTTTTCTCCTTGGAGTTTCATATAGCATGGTAAAATGTTCAGGAAGTCACCTCTGCTAAGACTACCCAAAATCTGTTACCTGGTCATGTGAAGAATCATGTATTCATTTCCAGGATTCATCTGCGCTCTAAACAGAAAATCCAGAGCTATTTGTCAGCATCTCAGATCTCCTTATGAATGCTGTATAGATTTTAATGGGACTGACAAACTGCACGTGGCGATGTATCTGGTCACTGTAATGACTCGGTTATGTATCACTAGTTGGCACTGCTAGTGTCAGTTAACACCAATCCATTCACAAAATGCATTTACAAAATGCAACTACTGGCAGCTATTCTCTGGTTTACAATAGTTAGAAATCTGTCACTTGTGCTGCAAAGAGAAGGGAATCAAGATTCTCATGTTGTAACATGTATTTGCAAAATGAAATCCAAAGTCTAATCTTTCTTAAGTTCATAATCATATTTTTTTCATTGCTTTCTGTATTATTTTCTTGTAAATAGACTAAAGCTCTCTGTTTTGTCTGTATCAAAATTAGTTCAACAGACCTAGTTTTAACTTGAAAGAAATGTTTATATAAAGATTTTAATTTATAGTGTTTGAAAATGTTAGTAGAAAAAGAACAATGCCTATGAAAAGAGTGGAAACCGAACTATTTTTTGTGACTTGAAAAAACCTCAGCAATTTTACATCCCTTGTTGGGCAGCTTCTTATTTTATATCATCCCAAACACTGAAACTTGGAAAACAACAAATAAGTGTTATTACAAAATGAGATTTTATCCATCTCATGAAAAATGAGCTCAAGATTCCCTAGTAGGTCAATGATGAAAAAGTCTACAGCAGTGTGAATTCCAGTTCAAGTGTTCTTTCACCACTGATCACAACGCCTTGAAATGACAAAAGCTTTATAGTGGTTTAAAACCATAAAGACATCAGGCTCCCTACAGAGCTTATTTCCAAACGTTTTCAATCTGAAGAAGGCTTTGTTCTGCAGTTAATAAGGAGGGACACCGGAGACCCAAGGGAGAGATTCATCACACCTAAGTTAGACATCTGCATCTGAGCTAGTCACCCTAGTCTCCCTTTCCAGTCAACAAGAGTGAATAACACTGTTACAGTATGAGACATCTGTCTTGTTTAGATCTCTCCCTTAAGATGACATGTTTTTCCCCCTAAAATCCACTGATTTTCAACATTGATGACAACTGGAGCTTAGATAACTATCTCGGATAGCACATGGTTAAAATCAGGTCTGGAAATCCTACCACTGCTATGTCCAGTCCTTCCAGAGTGGGCATGGTGCAGATGTGAACATGGGCCTACGTTCCTCAGCATCAGCTGCTACACTGAGCACGCACTAACGTAATGTGTCAATGACGTTAAACTTTCTTACATTTAAGAAGAGGAAATAGGTTGAGTTCAATGCAAAAGATTCTTATTAATAATAATATTCACTAAATAAAATTATTTTTTCTTGTCACATTTACTAACAGTTCTGATGAATAGATGCTGAAGGGACTTGATCTTTTGTGTTTTGGGTGTTTTTTGAGAGCTCATAAAATGGACCAGTAAACTACTGTTAAGTAGGAGATATATGCCAAGATTCCTAATGTTTATTCCTCAGTGATGGTCTTCATATCTCAGCCCTTTTGAACACGTGTGTTCTTAAAGTATGCCTTCTTATTAAACCTTATGCATACTGTTGTTCTCCAGATAGACTGCTCACAATTATATTTATTCTTAAGAAATGTTATTTTGCATCCAAACCAACAGAAGACACAAAATATTGTTTCTTCTGTGCATAGCCTCAAGAAGTAAGAAAAATATTCCTTGAAGAAAACTGGAAAAAGGATCTTTTGTGATTAACTGGATAGTAACTAAACAAAAAAGATTCAGGAAATCTCGTCAGCTGAATATGACTAGATGCTGGGAAAGTATCAGGTGGAAACATCAAAAATGTATGTTTGTTCATTCTTTTCTCCTCCAGTCTGCTTCCAGACTCTGCTAGAGAAGTGGCAATGTGTTGTGTGGTCCCAGGTTCTCCACCAGCCCAGCCCATCTGAACATAAATTAAAAAGTTGAGGATGTACTATGTAAAATGTTGAGCAAATAATACAGAGCACTCTTGTCAGCGCTGATCCAACTCGGTTCTGTAGCTGGAAAACATTAGTGTTTTTTTTTTCTCTCTAACACTGCTTCAGATGCTCTTCAGGTGCATACTTAAAGAGTAATGAAACAAAAATATTGGAAGCTCTTTTTATTCGAAGCTTATATTTCTGCTTAGCCCAATTCAGGTCTGACCTTTTTCAATGTTTGCGACTCATTAAGTGGAATCAATAACATTAATTAGCATTTGATTGTTAATAAAGACTAAGTCCTTGAACATTTTATGTAACATCACTAAAAACCAAGTTAGATGCATCAGTTCCTACATATTTACAAAATGTTCATAGAGAAGACTGTTTCTGTGTGCGAGTGTCTAAACTCTCTGTCCTTTCTGAGGGAAATCAGGAGCCAGTAAATTCAGAGGGCAGAATGTTTGCATACCAATTGAGCTAAACTAAAAAATTTTGTACTGAATTCTTAAGCAGAAAACATTAGTATGGATTCTGGTTGGAACTCTTGTAGGAAGAAATGCCTTACCATCTCTTTTACTCTGTCACCCAAACAGACACTGACAATAAAAAGCAAGGAAAGCTTCTAATTTCTAATTCCATTGATTCAATCTTCACTCTGAGACTGTGTATTCATTCAAGAACTCAAACACTAACCTTACGAGTGTTTGTTTTTTTTTTTTAGTTACAGAATCATAGAATCACATAATCTTTAAGTCTTCTGAGATCATCAAGTCCAACCAAAACAAAAAACCCCCAACAAAATACCCCAACCCTGCCCCCCCAAACAAACAAACANGGTAGAAGAGGCCAACACCCACCTCTCTACCAACTCCTTTCAGTAAACATGCCCAGTTCCCTCAGCCTCTCCTCGTAGGTCTTGTTCTCTAGACCCCTCACCAGCTTCGTGGCTCTCCTCTGGACATGCTCCAGCATTTCAATTTAGATTCACTTTAAATTAGATAGATCAGGAGAAAGGAAGAAATGAAAATGCAGACTTACTGATATTGGCCTTGTAATAAAAACCTCAATCATTACTTTCTATGTCAAATCTACAGGTTCTGATCACAACGTATTTTGTTTGGTTTTTTTTCTCAATTGGAAAAAAGGAAAAAATGGTAGGGACTACAGTCTAAGATAAAGCAACAGTGTCCAGAGTTAAATTCAGCAATGAATCAAGGGGCAGTGGGAAATGAATGTTGATGGTTTCCTCTATTCATCCTTTGCATTGCGAAGACTCATATATCTGTCTTGTGCTCTGGAGAGTCATTACAAGAACAGACTTGATTTTTGTGTTCCAGATTACCATCTTTAAACCTGTGTTCGAAACCAACTCAGGAGGGTTGAAATGTGTCACTGTGCTACTTCTTGCCTGGTACACTTTGTATTAAACTGGTGATCTTACACAAAACTGTGAGTTGTGTGCAAAAATCTGGAGCTTCTGAATAATGTAAAGGAACGTTTTCAACATTTCCCTTATCTTCCTAGTCTTAAAGTCAGAACAAACCATTAAAATACCTGTCTGATCTCTCAGCAAGCACATGGCTAGAGAACTTTACTCACTAATTCCTATATAAAATGTACGGCTTCTGTTTGAACTACCACAAACTTATTTGAAGCATATCCAGTCTCAACTTTTAGACTTCAGGTGGGGAGGAATCCATCATACACCTAGGAAAGATTTTATAATGCATAATTAGCTTTACTTAGTATACGTACCTTGTTTCTAGCCTGAGTTTATCTAGCATCAGCTTCTACCTATTGAAACTCATTATGAATTTCCAGTAAATTAAAAAGCCATTACCATCAGATGGCTTTCATATTTAAGTGCTTGTAGACCATGATGAAATCACCTCTTAAACTTCATTATAAAATAAATTGATTGAGAATTTTTACTATATCTACTTAAAATACATTAACTGCTTGTTGAAGTTATTAGGTAGCAAATATACCGGTATGTTCTCTGAAGACTTTCATAACCTCTCTAGTGAATCATAAACCAAGTATTCGTGAATGGTAGTTCTTTCTTGAAACATGGGATAACACAAAGTGAAAACAGAAATGTGCACTGAAATGCTTTTTCACACACCTTGTCAGTGTACGCAAGGAATTTCTCAGCCTGCAGCACATTTCAGAAGAGAGGGTTATGGTTTTACATTCTTCAGCTGTAAAATTCTTCCTCTCTTTCTGCCTCCCGAGTCTACCAGGTTGTTTTCCAAAAGCTCCTAAATGCTCCAGTTCTTGGCTTTTGAGAATGTAACCAGTTAGGCCCTCTCAAAGAGTTTTGAAAATCCTGCTCAGAAAATCAATTCTCTGCCTCTCTTCCAGCTAGTAATGTTCAGTCTTCTGTTGATAATGGAATTTCCCCTTCTAGTTTTATAGATAGGAAACATATAATCTAAATACTTTGTTTTCACACATCTATATATGAAAAGAATCCAATTGCCTCACTCCGTAAATTGTTATCCTCTCTTGTTACCCAAAGCAAGTTAGATATATAAACCTTTGCTGTCTGAGGCAGAACCTCAGTGTTAAACAGTTAGCAAAGAGCTACAGTTAACTTCAATAAGCCTTATACTTGCTTTCAGCTTTCTCTCAATCCATAAATTGTTGTAAAACTTGTTATTCTGGAATGTCGCCTCCAGCAAGAGCATGCTTTAAGAATGAAAAACAGTTGTCACTGGTTTTTGAGATCAATTCATGACAGCAAGAACATATTCAAGCTATGAATGGTGTTCAGTGAAGGTTACCCCTTGCTTCCAAGGCCTGCTACTAAAAGTGTTTGCTATACACCCGATTTGGATTGATCTGGCTTGGGCTGTAAAATTCTTTTATGTATCTATAGCAATATTTTGTGTCACTTTCTGTATGAAATGGGGGGATCAATACATCTTTCTCCTTTGTGATGGTATAGCACAATGGTTAGGTAGTTATAATAGACAGCTAACTTGCAACAGTCATGGTTTGACTGCAGTTAGTTGTTGCTGAAGGTGGTAAACTTATAACTTCTATAGTTTATGTTGTACATCTGGGTATGAAACAATCCTGGGCAGTCCTGGTTAACTTCTATGGGTGAGGATGAGAATGTCAGGTCTGGAAAGTGGGAAAAGTTCCATAATCTGGAAGGTATATTCATTTTATCACCTTTACCATTTAATAAGTTGCAAGATGGCTCTGAAATATGA
>VZTM01035975.1:49420-87971 GCA_013400555.1 Jacana jacana
TTTTTTTCCTAACTATTTCTCTTGACGTAGCTCCAGCTACTTCTCTCAGCTTCTAAGTTGCAAAGCTACCATCTGGCCTGTAGCTTGGAAAAGCTGTTCTCGGTGTAGAATCTCCCTTATTTGACACTGCAGCTAAGACTTCATATACTCTCTACTCCTACTATCCTAGGCATGCTAATAAAAAACAACAATAAAGACTACTAAATGAAACTGAAGTGAAACTTTGATGGCAGGAAAGTAATTCATGCCAAAGATGCTGAATAAATTTGAATTCACTTCAAATATGAACAGTCTGCTTATTTGGCATTAAGGAAAAAACAAAACAAAACAAAACAAAAACAAAACAACAGAAAAACTTCCCACCCCAAACAACAAAAATCCCACCTCAGTGATTCTGCAGCAGATGCAGAAGAACTACACACTCCATCATAACACACTTGAGCCGGCATCCTACTTCCTGCTGTTATATTACTAGACAGTATGAGAACATCACCAATCAGTCTTTCCATTTCTTACATGAAACAATAAAACTCATTAATTTTTCTTTAGAATATTTGTATTTTTATTGTAGCATATCAAAATATTACCCTTAGCTTCATTTTTTTCTCATTATTTTAAGAACAGTGAATGAATCATCATTACTTAGAATGAAGTCATGTAATATGCAAGACCAATTGTACATATTTTCCCCAAGTTAACACTTTCCAAATCTGATTTGCAGTGCTCCTACCCTGATCTTTGATTTGTCAAGAGCTAACTGCACAGCAGTACAGCGGGTAGCAAGCAGGGGCAGAGCAGCAAATCACACTAATTCAATTGTGACAGAGACTGCTTGTAGTATTTTGAAAAAAAATAAAAAGACTGTCACAAAGTGAAACTTCACGGTGAAAATAAGTTTCACAGAATTCTGCAAGAAGAAACCGAATCCTAACACTACTGTGACTTGACAAAATAAATGAAAGATGAATGTTTTTTACCACAGCATTTTACTCTTGGAGGTTTTTTTGATTCTTGGCGGGGTTTCTTTTTGGTTGTTGTTGGTTGGTTGGTTTCTTTAATAATAGGGTTGGGTTTTCTTATAATAGTTTCTACGTGTTCTTTTGATTAGAAAACATATGGTTCCAGAGGTCAAAGTCTATTGAATTCATATATTCTATATTAATAAATCATACAACACACAGAGAAGAATTTCTTATAAGATCGTACTGGATCACTGGTTAATGCCCTTGTGTTCAGACACTTGTTTAGAACTGGTCAGCAGATGCAATAGAAGAATATGTAAACCTCAAATAGCGGATATTGCAGGGTCAAAGGGTTGTGATCAACAAGCATAAAGTCCAACAAACTGCAGTGGTGTTCCTCATGGGTCAGTCCATAAGCCAATTCTGCTTAAACTCTGGTGTTAATAATCTGGACAGTGGGACTTCGCAGAAAAAGACCTGGAAATCCTGGTGGCCAAGAAGTTGAATGCGAGCCAGCAGCTTGCTCTTGTACTGAAGGCCAAAAACATACCAGACTGTATTAATAGAAGTGCACACAGGAGGCCAAGAGGAGTGATTCTTCCCCTCTGTTCAGCACATGTGGGGCCAGATCAGGAAAACCATGCCCAAGTTTGGGCTCCCTCATACAAGAAAAACATCTGCAGTATCTGGACTGAAGAAGGATAATCAAGATGGCAAGGGGGCTGGCCCACACAGTATATGGGGAGAGGCTGAGAGAACTGGATTTTCTCAATCTGGAGAACAGAAAGCTAAAGAGAGACCTTAGTGTTGTTTATAACTATCTAATCGGAGAATACAAAGTAGATTAAACCAGGCACTTAGAGATACAGAGCAGACCCACAAATGGTAAAGGACAAAACGCAACATGGGAAATTATGATTCTATACTAATAGAAACTTCTCTATATTAGGAGAAACATTAATAAGAAAAGTAATAAAACAATGTAGAGGGCGACATGAAGAGGTTGTGCAATCTCCGTCATTGATACATTAAAAATCCAACTGGAAAAGACTCCAAGAAATCTGATTTAAGTTGGTCCTGCTTTGAGATGCAGACCGGATAAAACAGTTTTCAGAGATCCCTTCCAACTTAAATTGCTCTATGACATTATGCATTAGTGATTTAAAGCCTAAAAATATGCTGTCATTTTATATTTTTATAGATTCTTCTATTTTATCTACTACTTCTGGATATTTTTGATGGTGGTAAATGCAATTCATTTTTTCTTGATAGTAGAATTCTACTTATGTCAAGAACAAGCTTTCACTTCTTCGATTAAGCTGATTAAGCTCTTATCCCACTACACATTCAGATGGTTATTTAGAATCATAGAATCACAGAATGGTTACAGTTGGAAGGGACCTTAAAGATCATCAGCTTCCAACTCCCCTGCCATGGTCAGGTACACCTCCCACTAGACCAGGTTGCTCAAAGCCCCATCCAGCCTGGCCTTAAACACTTCCAGGGATGGGACAACCAGAACTTCTCTGGGCAGCCTGTTCCAGTGCCTCTCCACCCTCACACTAAAGAATTTATTTCCAGTAGCTAATCTAAATCTGCCCTCTTCTAATTTAAAGGTGTTGCTCCTTGTCCTGTTGCTACACTTCCTGTCAATGAGTCCCTCTCCAGCTGTCTTGTAGGCTACCTCCTATGAGCTGCGGTCCATGCTTCGTTTGATGCAGCCCAGGATGTGGTTTTGTTTGATTTTACTGCCCACTGGTACTGTCTTCTACGACACAAATTCTCCTTTTTGTGTTTGAGTTTTCCCACATTTTTCTTTCCTTCTAAATCTCTGCTTTGGCAATATTCAGTGTGAGACTGGTGGTCTGCACTACATTTAAGATAGGACAGCGCTGTTTGTAGAATGGTATAACCTATGCCATGTTGTTGTCCATTCCTTATTTATTCAAGCAAAAAGTGTTATGCGTAACTATGGTATGCATACATAAAATATATTAAGGCTGGCTTTCTAAGAGTAGAGACTTCCATTATGGACAACAGGCAATAAGGGAAAAAAACAACCAACCAACCAAACAGAAAAAAAAAACCATACCAAAACCAAAACAACCAAAAAAACCCCACCAAAAAACAAAACCAAAAAACCCACTAACCCTCAATTGCAAGGTCCATCTCTTACCTACAGGAAAAATACCATCACATCCCTGTGGAAACAACTCCTGACTGAGAAACAGTGTGCAAACCCACAGGACTGTGTCTACTAACTGAGGGTTCATTCTGCTTAGCATGAAGATGAATAGAAAATATGATTTTGACTGCTAGAGCTTCAGTGGTGATCTTGTTTCCAGGCTAAATGGGAAGTGTTATTCTATGGCTATTCTTTTCTTGCCTCCGGTATGCTAATTTCTCCTAGACTACAATCCTTATTTTTCTATTAATGGTATTAGAAATTAGAAATGTATTTTTCTGTTAATTTTATTTGAAATCCATTTAATGAAGAAAGGGACAGACTATTATTAGCCTTAATAGGTTATGCATCAGTTTGGATTTCCAGAAGTCTTTGAATCTTGAGCAACACCAGCTGAAACACATTTGCTTTACTTGAGCTCCTTAGGGCTGGTCATACCTCCAGCAAGAACACAGTTGCTACATAGACTATATTGCATAGACTTTGACACCCCAACAACTCTGTCAATTGAATCAAATTTCATTTAGCTTAATAGGTTGTGCTCTGCACTTCACAGATATATATGAAGGAGTTTTTGGAGAGTGTCTAGTAAAATAATCACGTTTTTTTGGCCATGGGCTTGGTAACTATAACTACCTTTGTTGCGGTCATACCCAGAGATCCAATCTTTCTGCTGGACTACCTCTGTGAAATCCACAATGTGCAAGGCTCATCAAAATTAAGAATGCAATGTAGATATCCAGAAACTAGAACCACCTGTGCTGCTGTGCCTATAGAACATAATGCACTGTGAGGAGGGTCCAGCCTGGGTTTTGAAACTGAGATTACCAGACTCAGACCAATGCTATATCAGATTAAAAAATAAATAATAATCCATGGAGAACAGAAGGCATGAAGCCCTGTTATCATGCTCCCTTCTGAAATTGCTCATGAGTCAGAAAAATAAACCTAAAATTGCTTAGTGGATCTTTTGTAAAGACAGATTAGATACTGTTATTGTGAATTTTACACATTAATATGTATATGTACATATTTAAGATATTAATTGATGTTTCTTAAACTATTTTTTTTCTACAGATTACATAAAATAGTACACAATTTTTTTTGCATGAGGGCACAATATTATATAGGCTGTGATTTAACAAAAAACTATTAATACAATGTCATATTTTATTGACAAACACATACTTTTGCGATGTATTAAAGCAAGATCAACTCAAACTTTGTATTGTTTTTCCCGGGAAATGCCAAAAGGCACAGAAGTCTAACGTAACACCTCTGTTGATTTTATATCCAGGCTCTCATAGAAGACAAGGGAATTAAGCACTCAGTGCAAAATTTTACCATATATCTGTATGCAGAATTTCTACTCATTGAGAACTGTCTCAGGAAGATGTGATCCCCAAGTTGAAAATTGCCATTTTCCTTTAGAATTAGGTGTTCTTGTCCACATAGTAATAAATCAACACACAGTATTGTAGCAGCAATGCACCTGAAATTATTTATGGAAGAAAATATTGCCATGTTTCACCAAAACTCACATCAATAGAAAAATAAGAGCTACAAACAAACAAACATACAACAACAACAACAAAAACCAACAAAAAAACCCTGTCCTATGCTCTTCCACCTCTCCTTACTTTATCTTTTGGGTCAAACTGGTTAGCTACAACACCCAGATTTGTTTCAGAAGTCCACTGGTAATCTCTCAATGAGCTAAATTATTAAGTTGGCATATTTTGGGTAGTTTAGTCCCTATGACTGGTGTGGCATGAACGATCATACGTCATGTAGTTACAACAAATAATCTCCAGCAGCCAAGAAAGGAGGTCCCAAGACAGCTTTTGAGGAAACATGGAGAACCCTTCTGTAGTCAGGCTGATCTTGAAGTGACCATTACATACACAACCACATGGCAAGCTGGGGAGAGAGGATTGGATCTTATCTGGACAAAAAGGTCTTTGTCATTTCTCAGCACAGTGGGAGGTAAATTTATATTTAATTATATTTCCCAGAAGAAAATCTATAAAAAAATAACAGGCAAAGACCAGAGACTTGCAGATGACTAGAAGGAAAAAAAAAAATTGGAAAGAAAGAGCTCAGCAATGTGATGAAAACATTCACTAAAGACCAATCAAGTGAATGAGTACTCTGGTGAGAGGGGAATTAAAACTGAATATCAAAAGAAGAGGAGAAACAAGTAAGTGGTGGCAGATCACAGTAAGGAAACTGAACACATTGCAAATAAACACTGAGTATAAAAAGTTGGATTCAGAGCAGAAGTTTTTGGCCCTAAATAACAGTTCATATGTGCATTCGTAGAGGAAACAGTTTTTAATGAGAAATTCCTTTAACTCTTTTCATTAGGAAATGACAAGTTTCATTAGAGAAATATTTGGTGATACATTTTCTTCTCTCCCTCCCTTTGGTAACTCAGCCCTACTCATGTCACAACCCATTTTTGTCTTTGGGGAATTTTTCCTGTTTATCTCAAAAGGAGCAGGAGATCAGGTCTTGCTAACAGAAGAAAGTTGATAGGATAAAATTGGAGGAAGAAAATTTTGCTAATGTGGAAGGAAAGAGTAAGAACAAGTTGATAAAACTTCACTCGAGAGGACAGAGTCCAGGAGGGGAAAACCAGTTTGGATTAGAAACTTAGCATATTTGAAGGCTGATAGCAAGAATTCTGCTCAGTGTGGGGTATGTGTGTGTGTGTAGTGTTTGGTTGGCTTTGGGGTTCTTTTTGCAAAGGTTTCTGATTTCAGAGGACATATATGCTAAAATATCTTTTGATATTTTTAGAGACAAAATGTGAAAGAAGTGAAAATACGATTTTTGAGCTGGAAAGGGCCACTGCGGTCAGAGATCAGAGAGCGAAAATGCGATAATATAGAAAATGAGCTAAGAAGTCAGAGCAAGACTACTATTAGTTCTACATTAAAGACAGATATCCGGCAAGTGATATTTATATTAAAACAGTGTATTGAAATGCAATACAGGCTGCTATACACAATGAAATCCTGGGGATTTTTTCGGGGTTTTTTAAGTTGTTAGGTTTTTCCTCCCCTTTCTTCTCCCCACTCTTTATTTCACATATTTTCAGGTACAAGATAGAAAGGTGACCCACAGAGGACCCTATGGCAAATCCAGACGATGGATGATGCCATGGGCACAGTGATTCTGATCACACTGAAGACTGGGACTCAGCAGCTAATGTAAAGGTTAGGAGAATAAGGTAGTAGCACTAGTCAAAGGAGGGGTGGTGATGTTATGACTTGAAAAAAAAATACCTTATATGTATATATATATATATATAAAATAATATATATATGTTATATTAATTCCAAATAATTGGAATTAATCTTTATAAACTGAGTACAGAATGATAAATCCAGGCTGAAAGAACAAGGAAAACTCCACAAGCATTAGAGAAAAAGGCACTAAAAGTGATTTGCAGTTATTTTAATCTGTGTATGATTTTGAATTGAAATATTATTTATAATTATTAAATACCTACCGACCACATTTTTTTTTTTCTGTGGAAGGTGTTGAGCTACACAAGACATAAAGAGTGCCTGCCTTGTCAGCCACGTGTAAACTGGGATGATTTCTCTGTTCTTAATCTAATCCTGATCAGTAACAGGTCACTGAATTCTTATAGCGTCTGCACAGGAAAAAGTGCAAATATCAGGAGTAATACTCTGTCTTATGAGGAAAAAACTTGAATATGCAGTCATTGCAACTGATATTTTTACATTGTTTAGTCACTTGTAAATCCTATGTCTTATATTTTACAACAAGTTGATTGTGGTTTATTAAAAAAAAAAACAACAAAACAAACCAAGAAATAAATTCACAGCACTTAAGTGAATATCCCAGAATAATTTTAAAATGCATTATCAAAGCTATATTTCAAACTCCAAAATCCCAACTCTTCATCTACCCACTGGAAGTGTAATATCCCTAACTGGCTGTGTGGCATAGCTTTCAGTAAATAGCAGCATTTGAACAGTATTTAAAACATGGCTACACAGCTTTTTTTGGGAAACAAATGAATTATGCATCTTAAATATCAACAAATATTTATACAGCTAACAATCTGCAGCTTAAGTGGTCTCTAGAAATTTAAAGAAAGGGCATATTGTGGTACTCCATGATAAACTCAATAATAATTAGAATTCCTACCAGGCTGTTAACTAATGCAGACGTATTAAAGCATATTTTTAGCTGATCTTATTATGTTCTAATAAAATTTAAAGAAGCATAGCTGAAGGGTAAGAAGTAGTAGCATCTGGTCTATTACCAGCTCTACATTGTGCTGTGCCATTTAGACACTGCCAGTGTGGTTGGTTTTGAAATGCAGAAATGAAGTCCTAGACTGATCCGCTATTACTGCTTTAAAAATAGCCTGTGTATAAGCCTGTGCTTTTAAATTCTGTGATTCAGCTTTTCTGGAGGGATACAACCCCCACATAAGCAGCCTAAATTACAGATAGAGCTCAAGAAAAGTGACGGAACTTGATCCTTATGACAGCCTTCTCAGAAACTGGCTTCCCCCACTTGTATCCCTGAACATAGCCATGACCCTCTCTTTGATGGCCAGCATCATTAAAAGCAGTTTTATTTATTTATACACTTGTTTGTTTGGCTTTTTTTTTTTGGGGGGGGGGGTTGTTTGTTTGTTTGTTTGGTTTGGGGTTTTGTTTTTGTTTTTGTTTGTTTAAATTAACCTCTAGCTACTGCATGACTGATGTTCATTTTATGATGAGGAATCTCCAGTGTTACATGGAAATGGCAAAAGTATTAAACAGAGTTAGTGATGTTTCTTAAGTGGTACAAATTGCTCTAAAGGACAAAAAAAAATGAAGTCAAGGAAGAATCTGTGCCTTTACATTTAATTTTTGGGAATTATTGTTGCCTGGAAAACCAATTCTTGAATTCTCTGCAAGCGTGTGATTTGTGTGCTTCCACCCCTCCCTTGCAGGATGGCAGTCAGGGAGCCTTGTCAACAGCACATCTAAATTATGATGGGCTTGTTCTCGTGTCTCGGGGCATCACTAGTACTTGACAAGGTGCGAGATCTGAGGACACATTGGCAGTGTGCAGCGTGTTGAGTGCCTTGGACAGTGCTATTAAGACACCTTGAGGAATATCTCCCCTGGGTTATTTCACAGAAATGATGTTATAATCTGAGAAGTTTTTCCACCAGATTTGATTTCCTTTAGGAATCGGGAAGAAACAGAATTTAGTTGACTTCAGGCAACAGCACAGAAATCTTCAGAATTCTCATGTCAGGAAGGCAGAAAGTCCTAGTCCCATTTATTTATTGAGTATTGCTTGATTTAGGGAGCAAGATAACATGAGAGGGAGTCCAGTCAGTTTTGGAAAGGCACACACACAAGAATGAGTTTCATGATTTGCAAAGTATTAAAAATAAATATTCAGTTGTTTTGTTTTGTTTTGTTTATTATGTCAATTAGATCTATTTTTTTTATGAAATATGGTCTCCAGGGATTGTAGTACATGAACAATTTTTATTACTATGTTATTTGCATACAACAGGAAAAAAGAAAGAAGGGAAGGGAAGGGAAGGGAAGGGAAGGGAAGGGAAGGGAAGGGAAGGAAGGGATGGACAGATTAACCAGTGCAACAATCATCAAGTTACAACCAGGGATTGCACAGGGCACCTCTGAAGCAAAGCTTGGAATCCCATTAGTTTTGACTAATGGTTACAGACTGTTCAGGGGGATGTAACACGAACACACACACAGACAAAAATGTGGATTTGTAAGGAAGCTGCTTGTCAGTGCTGGGTCTGGATAAAACTTGTTAAGCTCTCTTTGTAAGACTGTTTTGAGAGCCTGACCAAGCAGAGCATCCTAAGCCATCACTAATACAAATAAATAAGAGCCTAGCAGGAATGTGATCCATGTTGTAACGCAACTAACAGGTGCCTAGAGACCGAGAGCATTTAAGCCAGAAAATGAATGAGAAAGTTATTGATGACTCCCTTCTCTATGGAGAAATGATCTTCAACACCTTTCAGTTGTTACCACCTTGCTCATTGTTTTTCAGCAGGGATATGGGTCCCCTTATAGTACAGTAAAGCCTGGTGCCAATAGGCTTCTTTATTAATTGCCTTTCACAGGGGCTTTAATAAGAGTGTAGAGATCTCAGAAGACTTCCAAGAGAACAAGATGAAGAGCACTGAGGTACTGCTGCCTGCCCACAGGTGACACTGAGAGACCAAATATCCCATATAAGAAATCCAAGAAAGATCACACCACTCTTACAATTTCTTAATATCATTACACTGCTGCTCAGTGCAAGAAAGTAATTCCACGGCTATTAGCTCTTAAATGAGAATATCTCTGCTGAGGCGCTCTAGCTTCCCTTCACGCTTTCCCTTCCTGTTCAGATTTCTCCCCATATCCGCTAAAACCACTTTATGTGGTGTGCCCTTTCTCTGCAGACACAGCTGAAACAGCACTTTTTTTTTTTTTTTTTAATGTTTATATATCAGTGCAGAAAACAATTTTAGTCATATTTTCTTTTTATTTCCTTTTTTTTTTTTAGTTTAGTTGAAAAGCTGAAGTTGGTTTCTATGCGGCTACACAAAGTGACAAGTAGTATCTAGATGTAATAAAGTATTCTGTATTTCTGAAACAAATGTTTTTTGTAGAGTATTTAGAGATTACAATGTACTTTATAAACAAGTTTACTATTTACACTCATATTTTGAAAATTATTTTATATATTTACACAATTTCTGTAATACCTCAGAGCCTCAAAGTCCTTTGAAATACTTATCTTAGTAATAGTGGAAAAGAAAACAATAGTTCTATTATACTTAGCTGACAAAGGAGGATCAGCAGCTCAGACAGATCCTCTGACACAGATATCTGCACCTGTAAGGATCTAGGAGAGCAAGCGGAGGTGTATGTTCTCAAGGTATCTGAACAACTGACTGTGTCTCAGTGATTGAAAGAATTTTATAAACTACTGCGATAATTTAAATTGGTGATGACCATCAATTTTGGAAACCAAAGTTGCTTAAAAAATGCCCACCAAGGCTCTGTCACTCCAATTTTGTAAGAACTTTAGAAAAATCAAGCCCTTTTGGCTTTTTTAGACTGTGGCAGAAATTAACACCTTTTGTCTGCTTTCTACATCACTGGACTTATCGCTGTCTACAACCACCTGAAAGGAGGTTGTAGAGAGGTGGAGAGGTGGAGGTTGGTCTTTTTTCCCAAGTAACAAGTAATAGGACAAGAGGAAACAGCCTCCCAACAGTTATGCAAGGGGAGGTTTAAATTGGATATTAGGAAAAGATTCTTCACAGAAAGGGTTATCAAGCATTGGAACAGGCTGCCCAGTGAAGTGATGGAGTCACCATCCCTGTAGGTATTTAAAAGATGGGTAAGCGAAGTGCTGGGCAGCATGGTTTTGTGGTGGTTTTGGTAGTGTTAGGTGGGACTAGGTCAGATGGTTGAAATCGATGATCTGAAAGATCCCTTCCAACCTCAACAAATCTATGCTTCTGTGATTGCTTGAACATGCTTATTTTTCTTTGTCTGAGTGAATTTTAACCAGTCTCAGAACTTCAGAGATTCAAAGAACATAATTTTCCCCTGAATGCTAATTAGCTCGATAACTTTGTTTATTCAAAGCTTATTAAGGAACCTGGTAAATTAATACATAGCATCTTAATATATCTTTCAAGTTTCCTGCAGCTGATTACTTGGAAGGTTGTTTAACAGAGCAGCCGTGGCTGACAGAATGATAGTCTTATGGGATTTGCAAATTACTGGAGCAGGTTTTTTTGCAAAAGTTGTATCTGTGGCTCACTGAATTCTGTTAGAAGTAAGGTGTTAATTGTGTCAATAAACATAACCATAGTGCCTTTCACAGGCCCCACGATAGCCACTTTCGCCTCAGCTGGGGTTCTTAAAATGTTCTTAGACTGTATTTTTCCACAGTTGACTTGTACCACACAGCTAGTATTTCTCCCCGAGTCATGCACCAAGAAAATTGAAACTGCTGGTGAAACATCCAAAAGGCCCGCTCTGCACTAGGCATGTAAGCAATTTTAAAAGAAAACCAATAAATTATTCCCACAGACCACTAATCAGTAATAAAATGGCATTTTCATCAGTAATAACATGACATTTTTGCATTCATGCAAAACCTACCTTCACTGCAAATTCATTTGACTCTTCTATTCCTCATTAAAATATTTTTTAAATTGTAAAACTGGAATCGGATTTGCACAGCCTCATATTTATGACTGGGAGGGAAAGGCAAAAGGATACCGGCAATTCCCCATATATGTGAGGTTTTATGAGGAGTTCCTCTTGAAATGACCTCTGGAATACTCGTGTTTTGCGTTATGCTCTTTATGCTCCATTATGGTTTCAACCACTTCCAAGATTTTCCATAATTAGTTGTATTGAATCAGGGATATATTCCAGAAGAGCTTAACTTTACATCCTAGATTTTAGGCAAAGTGCTCTTATAAGTGAGACCTGAGTGGAAAATACTCTTGGTTATTGTAGAGAACACTCTAAATATTTAAAAAGGTCTTTCTTCAGTTTCTTATTACACAGTAATTAACACAAAATTGGAATAGATTCTATGCAGTACACCTCATCATTTTATAGCTGGTTAGATGACACTAACTTAAAATACCTACATGGCAACAAAGTTTATAAACCATTATGCAGAAAAAATATAATCATTACTAATGGAGTGCTGAATAAGAACCAGATTTTTCTTAGTCATCAGCATAATGCAGAAATTAATAAACGAGATGAATTAGATATTAGATGAAGCAGCAACTACAATCCTTTCTATTACCTAGAAATTCAGTAGTTATTTCTTCTTTATTTCTTTTCTTGTTTTCTCCCCTACTTTAAAAAGGTGCATTGATACTTTGCACAACCTAGTAAATTCCACTCAACAGCTTTTGATGTTTTTTAATTATTGTTTTTTTTAAATATATGTTTAATCAGCCAGTGTAAAGAAGGCAGTGTGACCTTCCTGGAGCTCAGAATATTTCCCCATGTCTTAATCTGGGCTGAAGTAAGATGGTTACACAAAGCCTTGGCTGCCCCTGATCTAGTGCTGGCCATGATCTCCTCTCTGAGCTTGGAGGTGGCTTCCACAGGCCCCTTCCAGCTGTCCCTCCTATGATCCTGTGATGTTGTGACAGGAGTGGGAATGACCCATAATCCCCCTCTAGTCTCTTTGCTGATATTACCCATCAGTTATGACCTACCAGAGAACCCTGTGTCAGTCCTCCCAGTGTGCAATTGATGAGTGTAGTCAGAACAAAAAACAATTAATCTGTTAAAAATACAGTCAGCCAAAAAGCAGGTTGGGTATTTTAAGGTTTGGTTGTGGTTTTTTGTTCCTTTTTTTTTGGTTTGTTTTTCTTCTAACACTACACAAGTCAGGGTAAGAGTCACGGTTTAATTCTTCCTGGATTACAGTCCAATCAGGACTTCTTTAAATTGCTCCCATGTGGAACAATAATCCATAAGCAAAGAACAAGAGGAGTTGAGCCTGCATTTCAAGGACACCCCCCCACTACTTTGAAAACCAAGGTAAAAAAAATAAAATAAAAACCTGTTTTTCATTTTGTTGGTAGGAAAGCTTGCAGGCTATGTTGCAGTGCAAAGCTTGGAGAAAGTCTGTTCAAATGACATTGTGAATACTACACTGAACCAAAAAGAGAACTGTTGTGGGTTTTTTTCTCCCCTCTCTCCTCCTTCTTTCCCTATAAGGAAGGCTTGAAATCTATGGTACAATGAAGAATTTAGAAAAAGTGTGTTCAAATGGTATTATGAAAACTGTACTGATAGAGAATCCACTCTCCGTGCCTACACGGAAATAGACCATCTGCCTTCATTAAAAATGGATGGAGTTTATTGTTATTCTATCTTGATTCAGAAAATTCTGACATTTCCCTTACGGTAAAAATTAAAATATATATATACTGAAAAAAAAAAAAAAAAAGAAGAAAAGAAAAAGAAGACAATTACTCTTTATTTTATTTTATTTTATTTTATTATTTTTAAAGTAAAAAAGCTTGCATGAAGAAAGTAGAAATTCCTTTTCTTTTTTTCCAAAGCATGTTCCTCACAGGAACAGGTTATAAAAGTGACCAATCAGTGCAGCCCTGGACACCTGTGATATTTAATATAACAGAAAACACTTGTGTTCTGCTCAAAAAGAGAAGCCATCTCCATGTGGGCTTGAAGATAAATACCAATCAACATGACAGGCAGAAGCAAACACATGCTATTCTGTATGCTAATGTGTCCTAATTCTCTCTTCATCTAAAATAATGGATATGCAAAAAATCACAGAAATCTATACTGTTTTTTATTTATGAACATAGACCTTAGGCTATTCCAGAAGTGTGCACTTCAGCGGCTTATACCTTCAGTAAATGGACAGAAAATTAAATGATGATTTTTAAGTTGCTCAGATAATATCAGTGTGTTCCTTTTTGTACAAGGCTGTAAATTTACTGAATGCAATAAGCGGTGTATACTGCTCAGAAGACCCTATTTTTCCCTTCAGCTGAGTTTCTGTGATACTAGCAATCTGTATGTATTCACATTCTAGCACCCTCGCCAGGTATCAGCATACAAAATTAGCTAAAAAAAATAATAATAAAAAAAAATCCATCTTTAAACTATACACACCCTAGAAAAACTTACAGAGGCTGTGAAACCAGATATTATGAGACATTTAGGTACAGCATAATAGAGACTAAGACTGCAATTCTGCTCCTAATGAACACTATGGGCGTTCCGTCAATGACTTTTGTAAGAATAGGACTTTGCATAAGAAAGACACCATTGTATGGTCACCCACTATAATCTGCATAAACACGGCACAGAAATCAATCTAGTAATATCTTCATCAAGTCACTTCTCATTATACTGGAATATAACCTTTAAATCCAATTTAGAATTGTTAGAGTCATAAATTCAGTTCAATGTTTAATATATTTTACGTGGTTGTACTTTGAATTTCATAGCAGCATAGAATGGTTTAGATTGGAAGGCACCTTAAAGATCATCCAGTTCCAACCCCCCTGCCATGGGCAGGGACACCTCCCACTAGACCAGGTTGCTCAAAGCCCCATCCAGCCTGGCCTTGAACACCTCCAGGGATGGGGCATCCATAATTTCTATGGGTAAAATGATTTTGCGTACTTTCAGCTTCCAGTCACTTCACATTTGTAATAACTCTTCTGCCATGAGAAATCTTTCACAGTCTTACACCACAATTACTGTCTTCTAATATTCTCTAGAATATACTCATGAAAGGGAGATGGCTTGGTGTAAATCAGCTTTTTTTTCCACCTTAAGGATGGAATTGCTCTTCTTAATTGTACTATGTCTCTTTTTCAACAGCCAGGCAACATGAAGGGATTAATAAGGATAATGATTATCCTTATGGTCTCCCCAACCCAAAGAACACATTTATTTTCTAGGTACACTTAAGAAAAATTAATAAGAAATACAGTTTTTCCATGTTAATTGAACTCTGAGGGTATTTTGATAGGTAAACTCAGCCTTCCTTCACCTGTATTCCCAGGCTAAGGAAACAGCACTATGTGTAATTGTAGGTCTTGGTAAAAGTCATTCTGCAAAACACCTCACCTAATAAGAGATAGGAGCATAGGATACAGCTGCACCTGAGCCAGTCACCCCAGTCTGACTTTCCCATCAGGGAGAAAACCAAACCTTGCTAAAGTGCAATTCATCTCTCCTAAAATAGACATCTGAACTCAGCCAGATGAATTGTGCCCTAAAAAAACCTCCATTGACAATGAATGGGAACCAGGGCAATAATCTCCAATGGAGACATATATAGAGGGAATGCATAGTTATGACAAATTAATTCCGCCCTCACCATACTGCTTTCGAAGAGAAAGATTGGTAAAAAAAACAACCAAAAAACAAATCTAAAATTCAAACAAAATCCTGAATGCATTTCTTGTGTTGAGAATGATTAATCAAGAGTCCTAGACACTTGAGGAAACAAATGAGATTCCTGGCTTCTCAACAGCTCTTGTTGGAAGGAATAGGGTGCCTCAGTGTTTGGACAGGGAATTCTTAGTGACATAAAGGGTCAAGATGCTAACACAGTGTTCTCAAAATATTTTTTTCCTGGTGCAATTGTATAGAATTATCAGTATTGTTAAAAATGAGATCTGCTCATTAATAAGTTGTTTTGTTTTTTTCTTTATTTGGGATTCCTTTAGCATTAGCAATAATTAGATTCAGTTAATGGAGTATGAATATGGATGAAATACCTAGGTATTTAGGATTCTGAAAGTAATTTGTTTTAATCAATGTTTTCTTGCAGAAAATCTGTTTTCATATGTACAAACAATTTCCTAGATACAAACATCCCATATCAAAATAATACAGAATTTATAGTTTGTTTTATTTTCATTTACTTTTTAGTCCCTCAATATTTCATTTTCACTTTAGGAGTAATTTTTCAGAGTTAATTTATGCAAGTACATTTTACAGTATTTTCTCCAAGACAAAACAATGAAAAAGCAAAAGAAAATATTTTTTTCTCAGAGAATCAGTAGAATACCTGGATTAGATATAGTTGGAGTAAGATTTATTTAAAAACAATAGTACTTTTACATAACCAACACATTAGCTTGCAATTCAAATAAAAAAGAAGCAAAATATAATTTAAATTTGAACAGATCATCTAATTAAAGGTCTTTATGTATAAAAGAGAAAGATATAAATCCAAATTAGAAAAAAAAATACTATATTGCAGTGAACCTGTACAAAGTAATTGAAAAACAGGTATAGAGCTGAACTAATAAAAAAATTATGAAAATGATCACAACCCCAAACAAACAAATATTTGTCATGTGTTGTCATGATTTGACATCATACTTAGATATTTTTGATGAGATTGATTGAGAGCAAAATATTGTTAATGTAATATATTGGATGTAATATATTGGACATAATATATTGGACTTCCACAATACATTTGACCTGGAATCATGAGAGATCTTGTTTCATAAATTCAAATGACAAAAAACTCTGAAAGCAATAACACCCCCATGAACTATAATATGCACATTATATTAAAAAGTGCTAAAATATAAGTCAGAAAACATAATAACTAATATGGAATTGTATCTGATCACCTGATTTTCCTCTGGGTTCATCAGAGAACCTTCTTGCTCTATGTTATTTGAGATTTTTAAGAATGATTGGGCAAATTTTTTTATCACTGAGAAAATCTGTTGGTGACGTGAGAGGAGGAAGAGTGGTTAATAAAAAATGATATAAAGAGTTTGATGTCAGTGAAACAGTATCTATTTCAATATGGCTGAGGGCCATGTATATAGGAACAGAGAATGTAAGCTACAATAACGGTATGGGTTTCCTACCCTGGGAAATAGTGACTCTAAAAAGTACTTAGGGACGTGGTGGATAATCAGCTAATAATGAGGTCCCAGGTGACACTGTAGTCAAAAAGAATAATAGAAATATGGAATAGTGAGTAGGAGTTGTGAAGTTATAACGCATCTGCCTTTGACAATAATGAAACCATTCCTGGAATAATTTGTCCATTTCAGGTAAAAGTGCATTAAGAGAGATGATAAAAACCTGGAAAGGATTGAGAGAGGAGCAGGGAGAGTGATTAAAACCTAGACAGTGGTGTGGTTTCCTGGGGGGCAGGGGGTACTCCATCTTTTCAAGGAGAAAACTACAGGGTGACTTGATGGTGTCTCTCAGTATCCATGTAGACAACAAGAATATAATAGGAGTGCTTTCAGTTTAGAATACTAAGGCAGAACAAAACCAATATTAGAAATCCAAGGTGACTTAAAATCAGCAGGAAAGAAAAAGAAAAAAAGGAGGAAAAATTAATGAAAAGGATTAATCAGTGGAATCACTTTCTAACTTTTGTGATGAATTTTTCATCATTAGAAACTATAGCAGGACTGCATGTTCATTTCATAAGACACAACACACTTTATTTCATCTCTGTCTATTGCACTTTCTGCAGGAATTAGTGTATGCCACTCCTACAGTTTGAACTGGCCATAAACAGTGTTCCCTTAAGCCCACCAAAATCTATGAATGGTGTTTATTGGTATAGAGAAAATTAGCTGGCATTTCCAGATTTAATTTGGAAGACTGCCTCCCATTGTGCCTCCCATTGTGGAAAAAAAAAATCCTTAGATTTGGATTGTTTACAGCTTATATATGCTTAGCTTAAGACACCATGATTACCTGGAAGTCGAGGTATCTCAGCTGCAGGCAGTAGACCTTGAGCATGGCTTGATTTTACAGATGCTGCACATGTGGAAGCACACATCAAACTGAGAACATGATAGATCTGCACATGCTTTCTCCTTGGAACGTGCAAAATTTGAGCAGCTCTGGTCCTGGAGCCCTGTGATCCCACTGACACAAAACTCTGCCTAAGCCTAACACTTTTTAAACATGAATATTCATGTGGAAAGTGCTGCGTGGTGCAGCCAATGGACATGTTCTAGCATAAACCTCCACAACCAAGGCTGGTGACTTCACTCAGAAAACTGTCAGCTGGTTCCCCTTGCTCTGCAGACACACCAGCTAACTGTACTTCTAATCACGACAGACATGAAAGTCTTCTGCTCTTGCCAACTGGGATATAGAATTTGCCCCCTTGTGGGAGTATGCAATTAACAATAACAAAAGTTATAGCAAATGTCAACAGGAGAGATGGGGAGGGACACTTCTCAGAGAATGGAGCAATAGGGTGAGGGCTAATGGTTTTAAAATGAAAGAGGGGAGATTTGGATTAGATATTAGGAATAAATTCTTTAGTGTGAGGGTGGTGAGACAATGGAACAGGTTGCCCAGAGAAGCTGTGGTTGCCCCATCCCTGGAGATGTTCAAGGCCAGACTGGATGCGGCTTTGAGCAACCTGCTCTAGTGGGAAGTGTCCCTGTCTATTGTAGGGGGGTGCAACAAGATGATCTTTAAGGTTCCTTCCAAGTCTAATTATTCTATGATACCATGATTCTATGATTTTGTTATTCCATGAAATGCAATTTTGAAGAATACTGCTACCTTAAGCCACAGCCATTTAGAAAGACCAATCTGATTTCATGAGATATTATTCTACTTGCACTCCACACCAGTGTTTTTTTCCAATGCCTTTTCCTAGGATGCCAAGCCTGAATTATAATCCAAGGGCAATTCAGAGACTAGAAGGCAAGCTGGGTCTTATTTTTGAAAATTAACATTTAACTTTAATTGTTCCTTCCCACACTACTTTGGAAATTATTCCTCTGTGCAAACTGAATGTGAATGGAAAAGGTTATGTTCAATTGTTGATTTAAAAAAAACCCAAACTGAACTTTAGCTTTAGTTTACCACCTTGTCTCCATCTTAAAAATAGCAATAAAAACAAAACCAACCTTGTATGTATGCCTGCTTTACATTAGAACCTTACAAGGAAAGTTATAATGTTGTCTGTTGCTGTGTTGAAAAGAAAAATAACCAATTTACTCTTGTGTGGTTCAGGGGAAAATAGCCTTGAGAAAATGTTATTGATGTAGTGTATTTATGTAGGGTTGCAAGACAAATTATGCCATCAGCAAATAAGGTCAGAGTAGCAGAGTGAATTACTGGCAAAAATAGGTTGCTTGTAAAGGACAAAGGTTGTTTTAACTGCATATAAACCTTGAAGCCAGATGAGAAGAAATAATAACAAACTCAGTGTGGAATATAGTATTTTAAATATCCCCAAAACTCCAAATGATTTCTTGTGGATGACTGCTACCTTTTTAGGAAGGATGAAGAGGGCTGCATGACAGAATGTCTACCTGTGGTTATTGGGACCCAGTTTAAGGGCCTCCTGTGACCTATGGTGTAGCTGCTTCAGTCAGCACATTTTAGACCTTGCCTTCGGAGAGGAAAATGCTGCACGTGGGGATCTGCTTCTAATGCGTTCCCATCCAGTTCTAAGTAAGTTAAAGTAGTTTTCTACAGCAGGGGAGAAGGAACACATCAATAGACACCGAACAACCTGCTTGACCACAAGTACACTGCATAGAAGAGCACATTATTTAGTTTTCAATGAAACAGAATTCTGTTTTACAGTTCTGGATACCTTATGTCATTCCTCATCTGCCTGAAACCCATTTAACACAGGTTCTGCTTTATCCAGGGCTGACAATGACTGTCAGAAACCGCTAATTTATTCCTAGTACACTTCAAGATTTTCAGTTGTTCATAAAAATGAGTTTTGAATGTTTATTTCTGGACTGGTTCTGGGCTAGTCAAATTATAGCATCAGTTCTTTAAGAGAAAAAAAAAAAAAAGAATCATAGTCATATTCATTCAACAAATAATCTTTAAATAAAGCAGCACTAAGCATGCTAATATTGTTCTGCATTTATAATTGGCATTACTTGCAGTTTTTAAAAGAGCAATCACATGGCTGGATACACCCCAGGCATCAGTTGTTCTCATGTTATGCATTTTATATTAGTCACTGGTGACAACACAACTTTGGAGAAGAGATCAGAGTACACACCTTCCTTTTTATAGAAATGCCCTAACTGCAGGGATAGAGGAACACACAGGACAAGTGTGCAGGTACAGCGAAAGCCAGGGTATTTACGCCTCTGATTCTGCCTCAAGACAATCTGCCCACAGTAAACAGCGTCTTGAGAGGACTTATCCTGAAGAGGGTGAATTGGAGTAGCCAAGAGCTGAACTGGGAATGAGCTATCATCATCTGTGCACTTGGTGACGGTTCCCTGGTCAAGCTCAGCCCTAATCATGTCCCTGACTGGCAGAAAACTCTATGGTTGCATGTGTACAGCTGTTCCACCACACCCAGGCTTGAGCCCTCGCACACAACAACATCTTTTTGACACTGTCCCCCACAAAATTCTCATGGAAAAGATGACTGTTTATGGCCTGGATGAGCATATAATCTGCTGGATTGAGCACTTTCTGGATGGATGGTTCCAAAGAGTGGTGCTCAATGGAGTTAAATCCAGCTACAAGTTACAAGTGGTGTTCCTCAGGGCTCAGTATTGGGGCCATTTCTGTTCAATGTCTTTATTGATGATCTCAACAATGGTATAGAGTGTACCACCAGTAAATTTGAAGATGACACCAAGTTGGGTGGGAGTGTTGATCTGCATGAGGGCAGGGAAGCTCTGCAGAGGACTTGGATAGACTGGACCAATGGGGCAATTTTAACAGCATGGGCTTCAACAAGGCCAAGTGCCAGGTCCTGCACTTGGGCCACAACAACCCCATGCATCACTACAGGCTTGGAGAAGTGTGGCTGGAGCTGCCTGGCAGAAAAGGACCTGGGGGTGCTGGTCGACAAGTGACTGCATATGAACCAGCAGTGTGCCCAGGTGGCCAAGAAGGACAATGGCATCCTGGCTTGTATTAGAAATAGTGACCAGCAGAAGTAGGAAGGCGATTGTTCCCCTGGACTCTGCACTGGTGAAGCCACACCTTGAGTATTGTGTCCAGTTCTGGGCACCTCAACACAAGAGAGATATCAAGATGCTGGAGCAAGTGCAGAAGAGGGCAACTAAGCTCATGAAGGGCCTGGAGCATAAATATTATGAGGGATCTGGGACTGTTTACTTTGTGGAAGAGGAGGCTGAGGGGAGACCTCATCACTCTACAACTGCTTGAAAGGACATTGTAGAGAGGTTGGTGCTAGTCTGTTCTCACAGGGAATTAGTGATAGAATGAGAGAGAATGGCTTCAGGCTGCAGCAGGGTAGGTTTAAGCTGACCATTCGGAAAGAATTTTTCACAGAAAGGGTGGTCAGATACTGGAATCGGCTGCCTAGGGAGGTAGTGGAGTTGTCATCCCTGAATGCATTTAGATTAGATATGGTGATGAGGGTTATGGTGTAGGGGAGGACTTCGTAAAATAGGGCTGATGGTTGGACTTGATGATCCCAGGGGTGTCTTCCAGCCTGAGTGATTCTATGATTCTTCAGTTCTCAGCATGATCCTCACGCAATCTTCCCAGGCAACAACTAGGAGTTGCTCATGGTCAAGGACAGTCCAAGGACTATCCAAGGACCATTCCTGACAGGCAGTTTGTGTGCCAACAGTGTATTTTTAGGGTTAAGAGACATGCCTGGACATCACTGGGCTATGTCTGAGCCTGGCTGTGGATGACAAGATGAGCTGTGGCTGGTGAGACTTTGCTCCACTGTCTCTGAGTGTACCTCTGTGTCTTCTGGCTTCCCAGGAGCCACCAATTCTCTCCCCTTCTCCTTCTGTGGATGACCATAGTCTTAGTGGGCACTCTAGAAACATAAACAATTTACACAGTCTCCAAATAAGAATCTTCTCCTTTAAGACTTTTAAATATCACTGCTAAACTAATCTACCATGTCAGTAAATCCTACAATATGGTCACTGATGTTAAACTGACAGGTACAGCTGCTTTCTTGTGCTTTACACTGCTCATTTTTAGCTTTCCAAAACCTTACTACGTAATATCACCTCTTACTTCCTGGGCACGTACAAAACATTATCACTGTGCTTCTGCTTTCCCAAATGTTACTTGCCGAATAATATGAAAGAACATTTCTGTCCTTCAGCTGGTGGTTTAAGAAAAAATCTGTGAAACAGGCTTCTGCAACAAAGTAGAAGAGGACTTTAAACAGCGTGATTGAGAAGGAATTATCTTATTTAGGCAGGAGATAGATGCTTAGATATACATACTTCATAATTATAATAAAGGAAATAGACCTGGAGAGTCTTGTTGTGGATCAGTGATTAAAGTAATAGCTTGGATTCCTCAATTGTAATCCTGACCTATCAGCAGCTTCTAGGTTAGCAGCAGTAAGCTCTTTTTGGGCCCAATTCCAACATCTTTTAAAGGTGCTTTATGCTGATGTAACTCAATTGATTCTAATGGAGTCACTTTCACTTTACGTCAATGAAAGTGAAATCGGGATATGATTACAGTATCGGCTAACTCACCTACCAAGTAGATGCATTCTCTTGATTAGGACTAAGGGAGAATTTAGAGCTGGAATTTTTATTTTATTTTTATAAAAATACAGCTTTTTGTAATTTGGAAAATTAGTAGGAGACATGACATTGTTGTTACTTGAAAGAACATGATGATTGAGGGAGCTGGGACTGTGTAGTTTAAGGAAGAGGAGGCTGAGGGAAGACCTCATCACTTTCTACCACTACTTGAAAGGACATTGGAGAGAGGTTGGTACTGGGCTCTTCTTACAGGTAATGAGTGATAGAACAAGAGGGAATGGCTGCAAGCTGCAGCAGGGTAGGTTTAGGCTGAACATTAGAAAAAAAATTCTTCACAGAAAGAGTGGTCAGATCCTGAAATGGGCTGCCCAGGGAGGTGGTGGAGTCACCATCCCTGAATATGTTTAAGAGTTGATTGGATGTGGTGTTGAGGGATCTGGTGTAGGGGAGAACTTTGTAAAATAGGGCTGATGGTTGGACTCGGTGATCCCAAGGGTCTCCTCCAACCTAAATGATTCTATGATTCTATGACTTCAGAAGGAATGTGTTGCATCCCTGGACTGACAAAATGCATAATTTTGAGTCAGTGAGTCTTCAAACTGCATACCATGTAATTGCCTAGCCTTAATTTGGGTCACATTGTGATGCTGTAGACCTAGCAGGTTGGACGACTTAACTCTCAGATACAGAACTAAGTGGGCTCAGGCCACAAAGCACCATCCTCCATCACACAGATGTACAGAGGAGCACATCAATACCTTGAGTAGATGCTATGTTAATCTTGTGTGGAAGACAGGGTCAACAGACTACCCAAATTAAAATGCAAATGCAGACTAAATGAAATATTTTGGATAAGTTAAACAGAAATTTAATGTTTTAATTCAGTAATGCCAAATTATTGCTTTTCAATATGAATTCAGTTCTGCAGATTGCAAAAGACAATACAACACAAGCCGCTTATGGGACACAGAGCAGAATGCCATTATCTAGAGATTTATTTCTTAAATCCACTGCCTAAAAAAATGCTTAACATCCTCCTCAATCCTTAATTTCCTCAAATATACAAATTTTCAGTTTCTGTTTGTGATTATTAATGTAGTGTCTAAGTTGTAATATGCCATCGCTTTTGAAACAGGCAGATGTTGGCTGGCCAGTGAGGACCAGTGTCTGAATAACCAGGGGATGCCAAAGAAAGAGATAACTGCTGAGTCCTTGCTGCAGTTCATGTTCTCACTGAGACACCCATTTAAATTCTTTCTGTATTTCTGAATTAAACCTATAGGAACTTAAAAGTCTCTGAAACCTTTGGCTGTATTAGCCAAAAGAGCCAAAACTGCTTTGGGGAGGAGGAAGGAAAGGTGGATGGAAGAGCAGACTGATTTTCTGACTGCACAAGACTTCATTTCTGAAAGCAGCCGAAGAATTGTGGCAGGAAATCACACATTTACAAATTGTGATTTTGGGGAATTTTCTGTTCCTAAAGATAATTTTTTACTATTTCAGCTCACATTTCAAGATGAGAACAAATACTGAAATGTCAAAATTTTCCTCAAGGCAAATTTTGTTTGTACTATTTCCATCTCTAGTGCTTATATACTTTATAAAAGTATTTGGAGGCTCAGTTTAGGTCTAAAAAATAAAGAAGCCTTTGGGTAAAAAGAACTTAGAAAGAGTTAAGTTTTATTTTATTACACTCTCCACAAAATGCCAGTTACCCCCACCCTTCTAGCTTTCTTGACTGCTCAAGGAACCTAGTTCTACCATGTTTCTATCCCCTTGAGTCTGCTTGCCTGCTTCAAAGCGTTCTGTATATCGTGATGGGTAATCTGGCTTTTCTGGAGAAAAAGGCAGTCGAGGTAAAGAGGACTTGAGCCTTTCAGTGCTGCTGTGGTTATGTCTCTCCCACAGCACGCTGCTAATCTGACTTTTTCTCTGCCCCAGCCTCTGGCGTGCTGCAGGGCTGCAGCCCGGTACCACTGCAGATTGGAGAAACAGGATATTTCTGCAGGGAACAGAGTAGGAAAACCTATTGCAACATGTGCTGCATTTGGCTTGTTTGCAGATATCTAAAAAAAAAAATAAAAGTCTTCATTTTTCTGCCTGGAATCCTCTGTGTTGATTCTGTGTTCTTTTTTATCTTCCCTAAGCAAGGTGCAAATTTTTACATCTCCACCTCAGCTTCAGGAAGATTTGGAAGCAGTTCAGGTTCCTCTCAGTACTAAACAAGAAAGGAGTAACCTACATATCTTGATGTGAAAAGGGCTATCTCATTTGCATTCTTAGTTATAAGGACTTGTCATTGTGGTATATAAAAACACTAATTAATATATTTACTCTCCAGGGAAGTAGATAAGTACTTTATCCCTGTTTTACATATGGCAAAGGAAAAACAGACAGACTGTAAGCTAGTTATTTAGAATTTTGAATGACTAATTTTCAGAAAGCCGAGCTCAGGTGTCTGCTAAAATTAGCCTTGTTTAGGTTTATTATTATCATTATCATTATTATGATGATAATGACTGGACACCTGCTCAAGCAGCAGGTTAAATTGTATTAGTCAGTATCTAAATATACACAGAAAAGAAAATCAGCTTCTGACTACAGTGTTTATCATCACAGGATGAAACAAGAAACCAAACTGAGATATGGACAGACTGAGGAGCTGCAGAGGAGTGAGACACAGGGCTATACAGCATTTCAATCCAAAATCCTCAACAGGCATCACAGAAATTTTAGGAGCTATTTCTGCAATTGATCTGAAATTCTTATTGTATTAAATACACTTACATCCTTATAGATGGGTGTATATGTACAGAAAAGTATGCATTATAGGATTTCACAGAGGTTTAAAAGAAGCTCTTTCCACTCATGAAAAAGACTGGATGGAAAGCACAAAAGTGTCCTTTTTGAAAGTGTGGCAAGCAGGTGACTGGTAATGAAGATTCTTGAATCTGAAGACTGATGACTTTAATGCTATGCAGAAGAAAATGAAGAGTGTCTGG
The DNA here is from genome assembly GCA_013400555.1 of Jacana jacana. NCBI lineage: Eukaryota > Metazoa > Chordata > Aves > Charadriiformes > Jacanidae > Jacana > Jacana jacana. Next base: position 74,618 of record VZTM01035975.1, read on the forward strand.
AAGAGAGCTGAGAGTATAAGAAAAAAAGCAATTAATATATTCCTTTACTTAGCCCCAGTGAAGCCACACTGAGAATAATGGGTTCAGTTTTGGACCTCTTTAATTCAAGGGGAGAAATTGGAGGGGATGATGTGGGGAGATGCCAAGACTATTACTGGCCAGGGCAAGTGACTTCTGAAGAGAGTCTGAGAGAACTGGGCTTGTGACAGAGAGGAGGCAAAAGAGAGATTCAAAGAATCATAAAATTGTCAGGGTTGGAAGGGACCTTACAGGTCATCTAGTCCAAGCATCAATCTAAGGCTGACAAAAATCATCACTAAACCATATCTCCAAGCACCACGTCTACCTGTCTTAAATCCCTCCAGGGTTGGTGACTCAACCACTTTCCTGGGCAGCCTGTTTATAGCCTATGCTTAATAACCCTTTCATTGTAAAAGTTCTCCTAATGTCCAATCTAAACGTCCCCTGGCAGAACTTAAGGCCCTTTCCTCTTAAGACAAATAAGAGATTTGATAGCAACCTACATTTTTTTTAAAAGGGGTGGGGGAAAAAACGTAGTCACCTGGGGTGGATATGGAATCCCAACCCCTGGAGATTTTCTAGACTTGCCTAAAGTCATGGCTGAATTGATCTGGTGTTGGTGATAGCTCCGGTCTGGTTGGAAAGTTCAACCAATGACCTCCAGAGGTCTCTTTCAACCAGCTTTTCTAGGAAGACAGAGCAGGATCTATTTTGCTGCCAGTGGTTCGTCTTTTCCAGGGAGACAGAAAAATCTATCTGACCTGGACATTTATGCGTAAGAACAGTTTTGATTAAGGGCTAAAAGTTATGAAAACCATAAGACTGGTATATATGAAAAGATTCTAAACATCATTTTGTCGCATAGCATTCATGTGTTGAAAGGGCACATTTCTGCTGTGCCACAAAGTCCCACAGTAACATATTATTGAATTCCCTGTCAAGTGTGGATCATGTCAACAGAGAAAGTGCATGGGCTTTTAAGGACAATGGTACTCAACTGATTACTAATAATGCCTGAGCAGTTCTGTTAGGAGCAACAGCTACTAAAAGAATGCTAAAAGAAGTGAGTTCTTGCACAAGTTTAAAATGTTGGGGAATTGCAAAACACCAGTGCAAGGAACTTAAATCTGCATTGACTCAAACTGGAAGTTTGGGAGATCGAGTAATCCTAAGAACAAGCAATGAAGAAATTGATATTTTTAAGTCTAGGAGTCTTAAGACTGAACATCTTTGTGGGAGGTACTAATGAAACACTCTGTCACTGACATATTGACAAGGGAAAATGGGCAGGAGTGTAATATGAGGCAATATTTTATATGGTATGATGATTTCTTCAGGACTTAGGCATGTGTAAACCTATTAGGGACAAGTCTAATAAAAAGTACAGAATCAGTTAGCCATGCAGGCCAATTTGAGATCTGGCTGCCAGCTTAAAGTCAGGCCCACGCAGTGACAAACAATACAAGAAGAATGTGAAAAAGTGGAGCACAGAACTTGAAAATGAAACCTCAAAAGCGTGAGAACAATCCTCTGACATAAAGAAAGTTGAGGTTTGGCTTCCCACATTACCCAGGGAGCACGATGGCCTCTCAGAGATCTCTTTTCCCAGTGGTACAGGTTTCAATTTGCACCAAGCATCCAGAAGCAATTCAGTAAAATATCACAAAGCTACTAAGTCCTCCAGGGCTGAACAAGGCTCCGGTTTAATTCCCATTGGGTACAGGAAGGAAGAAAGTGATAATTAAAAGAGAATGTGGAGAAGCTTTGGACATCTATTTGAAATGTTTCCTGGTGTTAGGAAAAGATGTCCCTTAACAGCCAAAAATATATGAAATAATACCAATGGTAATAATGGTCTTCACCAGAAGGACAGATCTCTTCCAGAATTAAATGGAAAGATTTACCTCTAATGCCAGCTGCCAATGTTAATTGCCAATTAAGAGTTATTAAAAATCTGTTCCTTGAAGAAGCCCTTCAGATTATGTAACACGCCAATGTGATTCAAAGCCCTTAGTTTTTCATGCAGCAGATTTTTAAAACATCTACCCTCTGTTCAGCACTGGCATTGCCAGGAAGAGTTGGAGCACCAGCTCATGTAGGTGCAATCTCTCTTTAGCAATTATTTAAAGATTGGTAAGAGGTAAAGAACAGCCTTTTGGAATAATAACAACAGCAACTAAAAACATGGTGGTGATGATGATGGCAATGACAAATGTACTAAACTACAGAAAAAAAGTTCAAGTAATAAGATCTGCCAAAGGAATTATAAAGAAACTGAAAAAGAACTATAAGAACTATAAGAACTAGTTGAAGTGGTAAAAAACCATGTAAGCGATAAAATACTTTGCCACATTTAGACTTCAGGAATGGCTTCTCATTCCTGAACCATTCCTGAACCATCTCTTCATGTAGACAACTGCTGGCTTCAGTGGAAAGTTTGGGTATCCATGTGTTCCTTGCTGGTGTCTATAGATGCTGTATTTGTGCTCAGAGAGGTGATGGTAATGTTTGGTGGATTTGATGTTTCAGGGATGACTCATATTTACGGTACCTGCGTGCACACAACTATTTTTTTTTCCTGCACTTCTTGGATGTGGCAACCTAGCTCTGCTAAAACCTGAAGAGTAAGTGAGGTGTCTCCAGGAAACACCATATTTGTTATATGCACACCAACTTTTTGGTTGGTTTTTGCCACATACCTGCAAAACCTCAACACTTTTAAAATGTGAGGTTCTTTCAGGTATAAAATTTGTCTAGGTGGCAGAAGAGGACCTGCACATTGACACATGACTGTATATGGTCTATATTTCTGGTTTTGAGCCCTTGACTTCTATACATTTACTATTTAAACTACGTAACAGGCAATAACTGTAAGACTACAAGGGCTCAGATACTAGTAACCCATGGGTCCAGAAGTGCCCGCAGAGGTACACAGAAGTAGTTTTAATTGCTGAAATCTTATATTTCCATAAAGATAGCCACAGGTGCAAAGAAAAGAAAGACAGTTAGCCAGAGAACAGAGAACCTATTTTAAAACAAGAGACTAAATTAGTTTATTTGCTTAACAAGATGCAGGTAGATATAGGATATGGTTGCTAGTTATATAAAATGTCTTTTCCTCTTCTTCTCCTTACAACTAGTTGAGAAAAATTCAATCCTAACACAAATAATCTGGTCACCAGCATCTTTGAAATGGATATTAGTCAGATATTTATCGCTTTAGGAGCAAAGTGACATAGGTCTCCAATAAAAAGAGTAAGGAAGGGAACAGAAATTAGCAAGGGAACTGAGATCTACAGGAGTAAGTATACTGTAAAATCCAAGGCAGCTTTAGGATGGAACTTGATCACTGTGGCAGGACATCCATTGCTCCATTCTGCCAAGACATTGTTAAATCCTAGGATCTCCAAGGAATTAATTTTTCAGGCTTCATGTCTTCTGGTTTGAGGATGAATTAGAGCAGGGAGAGAATCTAGTTTTAAATATAACACTAGAGAGAAGCAAATAGATTAGGGGGATCTGCAGAACCTGACTAGGCTTAGCTCTGCTATTGGATTATCTTCTGTCCCTTGGATGGCTGCTGGATGACCTTACTGGTCTTCTTTCCAAGCTAAGTGCCATTCCAGAGTGACTTCAGAGCTCTTACAAGCTCTCCTAGTTCATTCAGGAAATATTTTTTCCAAGTGGCAATACTTATTATTATTGAACTTTCCAAGTCCTTCCCCTTTGCTCTCTTTTACTTCTGCTGTCTCTTTCTCATTTTGAACATGGTACCCAGAACCTCATACTTTCAGTACTTGTTTTTCAGATAAACTTCATATAGCAGTGCCTAAAGCCTGGAAGCTCTTCAGATCTCACTAGCTGAGATTCCTCTTGGCATTATAACATCCCTCGCTGGCATGCAGTCAATGAACCCTGCTAATATACCATCAATCCTGTCTGGCCCTGGAGAAAGAAGAGTGCCGGGACTTGGCCAGAATACTACTGTGTTTGGCTTATTCCCAACTGGAGTTGTTTAAAACAGTCCCCAGGCTGCTTTAACGCATGCCAAAGACAGCTTGAAAATCAGTGAGCTGACTCCCTGAGCCACCCCATTTCCTCCACCTTCTGCGCCCGATGGTCTCTGGGCACATCAGGCAACAGGGGCCAGCCAGCTCCTCTGATCCACTGCCACTGACAAACCTCGATACCACCAAAGCTTCCCAGCACACCCACACCTATTGCTCTGTCAAGCAGCTGAGCACTACTGCACACATGGGTAGACTGAATCCTACAGGGACTGTGAGAGAACTTGAATTTAAACTTCCAGATATGTAAAACACTGCCTTTGTACCATTATGCTTTAAAACACTGTGAAATAAAATCACATCCTGGACTCCACACGCTGCTGGTGCATGTGTGAATAGAAGCCCCTTTCTTCAGATGCATTAATTGCCACTCAGTACTTTCTCTCTTCCTGCAATGAAACGGGGGTGTGTGCATTTGCAGAAACATTGGCTATTATCTTCTGTGAGTCCCCTGGCTATTTCTCCAAAGGTAAGTTATCGTGTAATCGGTGTAAAATTTCAGCCCATGGAGTTTGAACCTTGTTCTTTGTTACCTTGTCTTTATAGAGATATTTTTTAAAGGTGCAAAACAGGTGTAAAATATTGTTTTTACCCTCTGTGAGTGTTCTACATGCCCTATGTGCTCTCTGAATGGATGTAAGAGATGACATAAGGCAACAAGATGTCTTGGCTGAAATTTAGCAACAGAATATATTCAAAAGTCATTCATTTCCCTCATCTAAACTCATCTGATTTATTCCTTAGATATGCTGAAATCAATATGAAAAGGTTAGCTTTTAAATGGAAAAAGTTCTTTTTTCAGACACCGAGCCATCACCATGACAGTGTCCATTTTCCATGCTCAGCTGATTCCGTACATGCTGCCTGGCAGCTTCACTGACTTAGCACGGGTAGGGAACGTGCACTTAGCATTGCTGGGAATGTTTATTCTGAACATCATTGCTGGGTTTTTTTTGCCAAAGAACACAGGAGGGCTTGTTTTTCCTGAAATTCAACCTGCCACTCTTTGAACTCACAGATTAACCTTATTTTGCCAGTGGGTTTTGGCAGCTGTAGCTGGTAATTCTGTAGCTTTTGTGGTTTTGGTTGTTGTTGTTTTAAAAAATAAAATCAAGACAGTGTCTGCCTTGGTAACTCTAATTCAGGCCTTATCCTATGAATAAATCTATTTAAAGATAGCACCGTGATGTGTTATCTAATAGTGCTAGAGATGTTGAGGGCTGACTAGTTTTGTGCTGTGTTCTCTGTACTCTGTAGACTCTGTGACTATAAACTCTTCAGGGCATGAACCTTGACTTCTCAAGTTGGTTTTTCAAATTCTGTACACTCCTATTCTTTCAGGAATAAACAATAGCTTTGGGCAAAGACCATTCAATATTCAACAAAGTGTTAAACTCAAATATCCAGCAATATATCCAAATCTGCTTCCACCAGCCTAATCACCATTAAAATATCAAATCTCTTGAATAAACTATTTGTATTAATCTTTGAAACCGGAGTAGTCTTTTTGAAAACTATTTTTAAAAACTCTTTATGAAAATATCTTTCACTATATATCTGTGCTTTTATTATGGTTATTTCTTTTGTCTGTTAGCGTTCTTTTGTTTTCCTCATTTCATTTCTCCACCTGTAAGAAATGCTTTTGAGCTTTGACCACAGTTTGCTTTTCTGAATCCTCAGGTAAACCGTTTGCCCTGCATACACCTTCAGCACAAATATACACTGAATGCTCTGACATAATAGCACTCTCCAGAAGGACAAATAAGCTAACAAACAAAAATTTGAAGAGGGTTAATCAAACACATGGGCATTTGTCTCTTAATGAACTAAGTCCTAATTCAGAGTTGGCATGACATTGCATATTTACATACCACAACCTTCACAGAAAGATTCAAAATAATTTTACAAATGGTCACCTGAAAAGTTAAATTGTCAACATTTGGGGGTGAGTGCAATACTTTAGAGCCAATTAATTACTAAAGAAAATAATGAAAAGGAAAACCTTTTGTTTGCAGTGGGTGAGTGGCACAGAATAAATTTTTGAGCCAGAACATAAGCAATGTGCTGAGACTTGACAATCTTCCCAACAATTTGAGCCTGTGGTCCTGAAAAGTTTATAGCAGGCAGTAGAGGACTTGTCAGGTGCCATCTACTTTCTGTGACAGTCAGAACCTAACTTAGATTGTGAAAGACACAACTAAAGATTGGAGATTAGTCTGAGAAGAGTCTTGAACTGGCTCTCCATCTGCATATATATTACTCTGGTTTTGTTATCTGTTCGGTCCTGAAATTCCTCATGTCGTTATCTGGTGAGAGGAGCCACAAGTCAGGATAAGCCTGGCTGTACGCATGCCTCAACAGACACAGTCAAAACAAAGGCAGGATCTGCGGGGTGAGCGAGAGGAATAATAATGAAATCATACATAAATACAACATTTTCAGTACAAAGGAGTTTCTGCTCTGGGGCAGACCAGTGACTCATTATCTCCAGAATGTGGACTCTGGCAATACCAGACACACGCTGCTTTTGAGGAAAATATAAGAGGTCTCTGGCAGCATAACTCCTTTTATTCTAACAGCTAATACATAAGCTTATGCCCTAAAGCAGGAGTTTTGCATCCAAAAAGAAGGGAGGTGTGCACGCAGCTGGGTCTGTCCCAGTACACATCCAGAAGGTGGCTAAGGCATGTACCCAGCCCTAAAGGGGGGTTTCTGGCAATGTGTTTCCCAGGCTGCATATCCTCCTTATACCACACGCTCTCTGCCTCATTTTCATTTGGTAGTTTGCTCTCTTGTTTCTTTTTTATGTGATAAGATACTTTGAAATGTGTTTTATCTTCCCTGTGCTGTTCACTGGTTTGCAGCCTGTATTGTACACCTCTGGAAAAGTATCCCACCAAGCCTTGACATTTTGTGAGTCTTAGAGTTTTCACTTTCATCCAAGTCAGAAAGTTCAAATTTGCTTATGCTGTGCTTTTAAATCACAAGCCAGGTGAGATGAGTGAAAGCTTCTGTGCAGCATAGGAAATAATAAAAAATAGCCTCTTGAAAATAATTAAACATAGACCTGCAGTGTGGCTGTGCTTTGTTTCAAAGAAAAACGCTATAGAGAAACATGAGTTTGTGAGAACCAGAGTAACACAATCTATGTCTGGCATTTGATGGATTATCTATTATGCTTAGTTGAGTAAAACTGATAAGTGGTGTTCAAGAAATCCTTCCAAAACAAATTCTATTTGAACTAGAGAATGGAAAGAAATAGCAACCAACACCTTAAACTATTCTGGTTTGGCAGCCATGAAGCCAGAGGACTTATGAGCGGAAGCAAGGCACGTCAAACAAGTAAAGACAGTGATCACCTTACAAAGCTGTCATTGTCCACCGGAATATCTTGTGCTGTCAACTATGGACTGCACAAGCAGCAATACCTGGAGGGCCACCGGCAGACATGTGGGTAAGACATGGGCAGTGCTGTGGAATACCACACTGGGAAAGATAAATACCTGCTTCAAAGTAAAACTTGTAAGGGCAACAGAAAGAAAGATTCAGCAGAAAACCGAAATGCATACCTTCTCACTCAGTATGGTCTTTTAAAATAAATAGAGAAATACATATATAAATAAAACGTGTATAAGGAAGTTGGACGAGATGAAGCAGGCTCTCTGCTTTTGTTTTATCACATGCAATCTGCACATGAGTAAGTCGGTAACATGAAATCTTGGACAAAGGTATGGTTTGTATCGTAAGAAGCAAAGCTGTAATGTTTCAAAAGCCATACAAAGATGGGCTACCAGGAATTTGTCCTTAGAGGAATTCAGGCTAAAGCTCACTTTCTTTTAAGTATAATATTTTGGGTTTTGCTTATGACTCCTAAGGTCGTTGCTTTAGACAACTGGGACCCTCCAAAGCCTTTTGGCACAGCCTGCCAGAGCTGGATCCCTTGGCTTCCTTTCTGTGCTCCCTGCTGGGGACATGTGTTGTCACCCCCATATTCTTCAACAAAGCTTTCAAGTGGTGGTCTCTGGAACTCTCTCCGAGTCTCTTGCACTACCGTTTCCATGACCAAAATATTTTCTGCTTACCAGTGATACAAAAACAGGCTGCAAGGATGGTCTCAATTGCTTGCTTTTTGAGGAAAGACAAAGGTAAAATAGGTCCTAAAAATAAGGCTAACCAGCACACAGTGCTTGCTCTCTGCATAGCTGCAATGTAGTTCAAGGATTGCAGCAATGAAAGTACCGTCAAGTGCCTCAGAGACAGGGTCTGTTTGCTAACTACCAGGGGTCTGGACATAATTAAGTGAAGACAAGTGCCTTTTAGACCAGAAATATCAGCTCTGTCTGCTGCCAGCTAGCCTATCTCCCAGGAAGACTGGACTGTTATAGCACCACTAACACAGTCTTTAGATCACATGCATCACATGTAAGACAAGAATAGCACCAATGTGCTCTCTAGATCAGATACTCTTTCACATCAAAATAATAGTAGCCTACGTTTCATGTGACATTCACTGCAATTTCCCAGTTACTGAATTTTAATGTCCCTCCTGCATTGCACTTTTCTTATGACTAAGTCCTAAATTCCTGCCTGAATCTGTATGGTTTGGTACTTCACTTGTATAGATTTTCTGCCAGGTTTCTTTTTCTTTTTACGTGATACTCATTTGATGAGATTTCCCATGTTTTAGCCAGGAACCTCAAAATCCACCTTGATTCTTTGCAAAATAACAGAACTTTGAACAGATAATGATGAGATATCTCCCAGTAAAAGACAGAAGTAAATATTCCCTTATTTATTCACAAGGCTCTGGGCCACCCTGTCCAAACAGAATTGCTGGCCAAAGCTCAAAGAAAAGGAAAGAGAGTTAAGAAATCTCTTAAGGCTTTTTCGAGGTGGACAGGATTCAGGCAGTTTCCTTGAGGCTCTGGGGTCCATATGTTTTTTCTAAAGGGCTGGTCAAGGCCTCTGCATGGATTGTCCCTTCCTGTCGCTGATTGTCTCCCTAGATGATTAAATCGCTTCACTGATTCAGTTGCCCAGGTGGTTTTATAGACACAGCTGTCAACCCCAATACAGGAAAGGCACCAGCATGCTGTCTCAAGCCAAATATTAAGTGTATGCTACAGGTCCCAAGGTGCTGAAATGCACACTCAAACACCATCCTGCAAACACTCAGTGGATGGTTGAAGGGCTCATTCCTATGGTCAGAGCCCTTGGCTGAGGCCTTATGAGCAAGCAGTAGGCAGGGTGAGGGGTGCCCTTGCTGGAAGGCTCACCTCATCCATCGCCTGTTGATGGTGTGTTCATTTTTCTTCAAAATGAAAAGCAAAATCAAGTCACACAGAGTCCTTACACCCCCCTGATTCTTGGACAAGCCTTCAGAAGTGTGCTTCTGTTTGGACTGAAGGCACAGACACCCATGCTACTATTTTTTGTCACACCGGTACATATTCATGCAGAGCACTGTAGCTAAAGATTTCTCTGCGCCAAATTGACACGGAAGAGTGCATTAGCAGTTAGGGGCAGCAGACAGCTTTCAGATAGTTATTGTCACTGGTTTCTCTCTGCTCAGTGAGATTCCCATACCAACGGTCTGTCTGCAGCCTCAGATGTTGCGCGGTTTTCCAGGAATACGGCATTTTTCATCCTGAGTTTCCCTTATCACTGCTGCTCATTCAGCTGCATAATCCTCTCCTGTTTTGCCTTGTACTCAGAACCAGCAAGCGACAATCTGCAGCTGGTCCCAGACTAAGCCTTTCTCAAGCATTATCAGGATATTTCTTCTGGCAGCTCGCAGGCGTGGGGAAGGGAGGCAATATAGCTTTGCAAATCTTGTGTAACACAGTATTTCAGGTCCAAACCCAGTGCCAGTGCTGCAGCAGTGCTCCCCGCTGCTGCTCGCAGGCAGCAGGAGAAGCTAGGGAAGTTCCATGTGGTTGTAAGGAAACAAATACATACAACAAAGTTTAAATATATATATGTGTGTGTATTATAAAATTGCTGTGTTGCCAGGAGTGTAAAAAGCTGGGGAAATTTCAGGTGAAATACCTTCCTGATAATGGCAAAATCCAAGAAAGAGGTGCTCTGAGTACCCTGGGAGCATTGGAACAGGTCCAGCAGAGGGACACAAAGATGCTCAGAGGGCTGGAAGATCTCTGCTTTGAGGGCAGGCTGAGAGTTGGGGTTGTTCATCCTGGAGAACAGAAGGCTGCAGAGAGACCTTAAAGCAGCCTTCCAATATCTGAAGGGAGCCAGAAGAGCTGGAGAGAGACTTTATCATGGAGTGCAGCAATAAGACAAGGAGTAATGGTTTTAAAGAGGGGAGATTTAGTAGTGTGAGGGCGTTGAGACACTGGAACAGGTTGCCCAGAGAAGCTGTGGGTGCCCCATCCGTGGAAATATTCAAGGCTAGGCTGAATGGGGCTTTGAGCAACCTGTTCTAGCAGGGGGTGTCCCTGAACATGGTAGGTAGGATGATCCTTAAGATCCCTTCCAACCTGAACTATTCTATGATTCTTTGATTCTAAGTGAAGTTGAACCCCTCTGGGATTGAAAGATGTTTATAGTGCATCCAGTATTGCTCTTAATGAAATGTCTCAAAAGACAATGGCATAACAGCCCCTTTTATTTCTCCTCTCCTTTTCATCTGTTTGAAGTGACTTCTAAGAAATACAAGAAATACACTGATGGCCACTGAACAGTGGCTCGCTGCCTCATCTGTTGCTGTCACATTGCATTTTGGTACCACAGGAATACTTGTGCCTGTTTTTGTGATGTTTTAGTAGTATATTATCAACAAAACAGGTTATCCCTATTCCAGAGGGGTTGATACCTGTGAGAGAATAAACAGACAACACTATCTCTGGAGTAACAGATTGCCTACAATCTTATCTCTAAAAGGAGACATTAAAGTTAGTTTAATTCACAAAAGGTTTTCCACTGTTCAGCCCCTCCCTGAGGTGTGTGCTGCCAAGATTTAGCTTTATGTGCAGTCATTTTAAACTTTGCCCTGTAAGAACATGAGAAACTCATGCTGGGTATAGCTGCCAATTTGCCAGAAACCAGATGGTGTCCTTGCACCCTGTTACAACTAGCCTTAATCCTCAGCAACATAACCTCTCTCTCACAGAGAGGTCAAAGGATGCACACAACTCTTCTGTCTTTATCTTCCCCTGCAAATGTTGGCCAACAACCTGGAGCCAATAAAAATAACGATGGAAATGTTAGGTATTTAGGAAGTTGGCCATAACACAAAGGCCTTTCTTGCAGCAGAGTGCCAAAAGCTTGGTTTCTCGGTTTTAAATCTTATCCAAAAGATAAGAGAAGACCGTCCCAGAGCAGAATAGTACAGATTAGAGATTCAGGGAGGAGGGGAAAACTGAAATAGCTGAGACATGGTTTTTGATTTCAGGTATCACTTACAGTTTCTTAGCATTTCTACGCCCCTCCTAGCTGTTTTCTACAAGTTTGTCCAGTGATTTTTTTCTTCTTTTCCACTCTACCCATCTCCCCTCTCATTCAGCAAGCAGAATTAATCACTAAGATTTGGAGTTCTACGACTTTATTACTTCCTGGTGGAGAGGAAACCTTGCAGCAACAAATTCCACAAAAAGGCCCAAACACTGCTAGTCTTGGTTTCCAGTTGGAAACTGGTCACCATTTTATGAAACCTCTCCATAGACATCCCCCATCAATCGCTCCTTTTCCTACTTTCCCTGTACCCAGTTAACACAGCTCGACCTGCACGCAGAGCTCCTTCACAACATCTGTTCCCTGCTTTTTATATTTAATCTTTGCCTTTCTTGAACCCCCAGAATTTCTAAATAAATATATGTTTTCCTCTATAAAAAACTTCCTGGCAAATCATTCCTCTCTTAACACAGGAAAAGGAGAGGGCGTTTTTCTTGTGTCTCCTTTCACTATCACACATGCTGTCTCTTACCTCTAGGAAAGAGCAAGAGCCAAGGCTTGGGGGAGCACATTGGAGAAGATGGTCTCAGCATGTCCTGGGGGAGGTGGCTTGTATAAGGAAGCTCTTCCAAGTGCTTCTGTGCCATCAAGGCACAGCAAGAATAGCCATTAAGAAGTTTACTGCAGAAGAAACCTTCGGTCTGGTAACAGTATGTGCTGTATGTTGTTAACCATTGTGTGGCACACAAAAATAAACCCACCAAAAATGAAAAATCAAACAGTAAAGGAGATTTTTTTATCTCCTTGTGCTGAATAAATGCAAAGAAAAAATATTTTTTTTTTTAAATGTAAGCATAATAACAAGACTAACAATGACGTCATCTGCATCTAGGATCATCCACTAGGTTACACAGAGTGTTTTGGGAGGTGGAACAAACATTTTCTTGTAAATTAGCCAGCAGTTGGTGCCCACACAGACTCATGAATTTAATGGAAACATATTATGGATGTTCCAAAAAGAGGTTAATTAAGCATTTTATTCCAGGATTATAGAGTTCAAACAAAACACATACCAAGCTTTAAATGTTCACAGAGCTTCACAGAAATCAGACTTAATTTACTATAGGTTTTGCTTCTTTGCCAGACCAAAAAAGAAGAAAAAAAGAAAGCTGAAATGTTCAAGTCAGATACAGCCTGTTTATAGGCAATAAAGATAATTATGTGGTGCGAATGAATGTAGCCATCCATATTACAGTGAGAGCAAAAACAGACACATGGAACATTTAATAAAGAAAACCCTTTAAGGTTTCAACTCTCAGCCTCCTAAACCTAAGGCAGACAATTCATCTCCCAGGATACACATTCTGCTTAAACTCTACAGGGATGTGAAACTAAGAACTGCAAGCATTAAATCAGCTAAAAAACAGGAGATGGATTTTTTTTTTCTCCATGTAAAAAGACATATGAGTTATCAGAACATACGAAGAATCGTAGCCAAGAGTCACATATGTAGGCACTTAAGTGACTCAAGTTGATAATTTCACAGTTTGTAGCAACAGCTCTATGGCAATATAAGCTACAATCAGTTTTTTTAATCCTCCAAAATTAATTATAAAAGCTGTTGACAAAAGAAAGCGGTAATGTATTCTCTATTTTTTCATATTGAGATTAAATGTTCAAATAATTAACCATGTGATGTTATGGTCAATTATATACGTGGGGGTGAGTGGGGGGGAAGTCTCAGCACTTGTTATTGTCGTGGGTAAAACTCATTAAGTCAGAAGGTTTGCTACTGTTCCTTTTCACTAATTTGGCTTGATCTGCTGTGGTGACACTATTCTGTTATGTAAATTCTG
>VZTM01035976.1:251-11470 GCA_013400555.1 Jacana jacana
ACTGAGAATCTAAATAATGTGAATGACTCAATAGAAGAGGGCTAATGCACAATAAAAACAATGCCACAAGCAAGCTGGGAATCCCTCCAAAGAGTGTACTGGTTTTCACTAACGCAAAATAGGCAAAGCTGTTGCCTATTTATTAAGAAATATTAAATTACACCATTCTCAAAAAGACAGAGAGACTTTGGCCTTTTCAAGAAAATGTTGGTATTTAGTTTGAATGCATTGTAACCCCTCTAATTTAAAGATGATTAGTGTTGGATGAAAGTGACTACAGGCAATTTATTTTCCCTAAAAAAAAATATGTCTGAATGTGCTGTCCTGACAAGCATGGTTCTTTCATACAGCATTTGATTTAAGTTTAATAGATCAAGAGACTACGTATACCTATCATTCCTCTTGATCTGATAAACATGTCCTGTCTGATCTGAGATGAATATGTGTACAAGGGCCAGAGTGGCCCTATATGTGGACCTTAAAGAAAATAATGTAAACTGTTATCAAGATGTGTCTCACAAAATGTCATCTTCAAGTCTCAGAATGTAGAATGCTTTATTGACCCAGCCATTGTGCTGTTAAGCGTCTGCCAGCGATAACAATCACCTTTGCTTGCATGGCAGGCATTAAACAAGAAGTGGATTTCCTGCAATTCTGCTAATGTTTTAACAGGATTTCAATGACCCAAGTAAAAGAGCAGGTTGTCTTGAAAATTAATACTTTCAGAAAATGTATTTCGTATAATCAGAATAATTTATAACCGTAAATTGTATCAGAATAGTTTTTAGGAGTCACTCAAATTTAAATTTGTCAGGAGAACGGATTATTCTCTTCAGAACTGGTAGTGAGGGGTCATAATGCCAGAGATGGGCTGTAGCTGCTACCCAAGTGTGTGACAGGATGTAGCTATTTGCACCAAAAGCACTGTTAGCCCTACAAAATTAGGGTTTGAATGTAGAAAAATGTCAAAACGATTGCGTTTAGGGCAGAGCAGTTTTTTACATTGTTTCTGGCCAAGAGCTGTTAGTCAGAGCAGGACCAGTCCTATATTTCTTGTGTTGGTGTTGATAAAATTAAACAGTTTTCCTTTTCAGAGTAAATCCTTTTCTTAGAATTTCAGAATCCAGTCATTTATGTTTCCATTGAGAGGAACTTTGTCATGGGATAAAGGTTTAATCCCCAATACACTGTGCATTTTAATCAGTTTAAATCTTTGCCTGAGAACAGACATTTCACAATCAATGGATTTTAATAATCTTTGGGGGGAAATTGCATTAAAGCAGTAATACTTTTCTGGCTTCTCTGCTACTATTGTGGGGTTTTTTTATGTTGTTATTAAGAATCTTAGCATGAGACCCAGATCTTTTTCTTTTTTTTATTATTTTTTTCCTCAAGCATTCATTTGCTCTTGATGATTTTTCCTCACATGAAGTTCTAATCCTCTATTTGTGACAACATAATCATTTCCACAGCAGCTAATTGCAATATTTGTAACCACTGATTAGAACTACAGGTGGGGACATGTAGTCAGGATCTACTGAATTAAAAACAAAACAAGTACCAGGCAAGCCAAGATACGTTACAGAGAACAGAACTGTTTTCATAATTGTGTTTCCAAAGCAATTCTTTTTTTAAAACTGTAAACAACAACAGTTGATGTAAGTATTCACTGCCTTGGGAGGAATTCTCTAGGCAGAGCCTTTTGGTTACTTGATTTCCCTTATCATGCTTTCCTTACAGGAATGGTGTTTAGGATGATAAGAAATCTGGTGTTAATATTTTTTCCTAGCACCATGGAAAAAGAAATAATCTGCAAAGTAATAATCCTGTCACTCTGAGATCTCTTCCTGAATGATTAGAAATCAGAGCAAAGCACAGAATTTTACTTTTATCAGCCAATGTAGGTTTGCTTAGAGAGAGAGTGAGAAAGAAGGAAATATCAAATAGCTTTACTGGACCATTGAAGAAGGAGTCATTAATTTATAATTTGCCCTGCATTGTCCCAGCACCAGAGCAGGAAGCAGCTCTAGTTTACCCCTATTTCCTGCAGCTGTGCCCTCCAGGTTGGTGTGTTTTAGTCATCCTTCCACACCTTCCACTCCTTCCATACCTTCCACACCTAGCCAGGTAGCTCTGAGCTGGATCAAGCAAAGCTGAAAGCATAGCTCATCCCATTACCCAGGTTTTTAACTCAGATATGTAGAAACAGCTTTTTACATTGTTCCTAAACTGGCTCTTGCAGCACTTTTTTGATGTGTTTTATGCATTCTAGCCTGGAATTTTTTAATTGGAAGTGGATGGGATAATTAAGAGGAAAAATGTTTCAGAGGCAAAAGCTCAGTACCTGGCATTTTAGCCCTGAGTGTGAAGATGGACTTTCCAGTGCATCTGTGAAGTTCTTCCACCCTGCAGCACATTTTCTTCCTTCAGATTGCACAAAGTCTGCTATACCCAGCAGGAAAAATTAAAAAAAGGCTGTGACAGTCTATCACTGAGTGAAAAATAGAGTGCAGGCATTAGAATAGTTAGACCTGGCTTAGATAAAACAAAACTATGCTTTTACTCATCCTTTGTCTTGAACCTAATTCAACCTATATTTCTTTGAGTACTGAAAATGCTTTTTCAGACTTTTATTTCAAATATCAGACAGATAGAAGTTTTAATACCAGATCCTGTGCTGTGGAAGGGTAGAAACCCTATTATTGACTAATATTTTTTCTGGCCTACCACTTTCAAGTAGCAAATAATTGTTTGTATTAGGAATTGGCTATTAAATGGAAGCTTGAAAATATGAACAAGTTAATAATAAAACCAACTTGAAAATGGAAAAGGAATTTTTCCTCTAGCTTTTATTTAACTGGCCCTTACACCTATGAAAATCACCTAAAAGTCAGTAATATTGATTTTATTTCAAAACTCATTACAATGACAGTTTGAAATGAAGTGGCAGGTTATCACTCTGCTTTAGATTACTATTTGTCAGCTCTGAAATTTGAGATACATTTTTAAGAACATGGTTCTGAAGCTTCATTTGCCTCAACTTTTCATCGTTTGATGAAATATGTCTTCCATACGAAGACAATATGTTGTTTTTTTTGGGTTTTTTTTCTGTGGTGTAAACCAGTTCCTCTCCAGACCCATACATCTAGAAATCTGGATATACACTGTAAATATTTTTAATGGCAATATGCAGGTACATGCGTACTAATCAATCCAAATAAATCCATGACCCATTTTTGTATTCACTTTCAGTGAATATTAACTGAGTGACTGCAATGATCAATTAAACAGGATTTTTAGTCTCAATTACAGAACATTTGAAATTGCTTGGATTTATTTTTCCACTTGTATGGACAAGAATTTTTATCTAATAGGAGTTACAGGCTTCTCTGATGGAAGAAATGCTCTTCTAAGGAATGGAAAAAAGTGAATATTTGGTATATAAAAGAAAGTTATTTGAAACTGCAATTGCAAAAAACCTCAAATTGCTCCATAATAGATGAAATCAGCTGTGGGTAACCAAATGTAAGAGAAAAAACCACCCAAAACTGCCAAAATTGCTGCAGACAAAGGCATGGACTAAGTGCTTCAGTGGTTTCCTTTCTGCTTGTCAAAGAATGGTCATAAGTAATATTGAGACCACTGTTCTGTCAGACTGTGATAGTCTGCATGGAAGAGTAAATTAAGTGAAATAATTTGCTCAGGAAGATGGTAGTGTATTCTTTTGTTGAAAACTGAGGAACTGCCTGCCAGTTTTTATATCCTGATCACTGTGGGATGCCTGCCTGTCTGCAGACAGTGGTCTGCCACTGTAGTGGTATTGCCAGCAAGTCACTTCATACCCTGTTGCTGCCTGGCCTAACTCTGCCTATTCCTTAGATGCTCCAGAGGGTCCTTAGTGGGACAGAGTCCATGAGGGTGCTCCTTTCTCCAGTTCCCCCCTCTGAATACCACTCCTTTTATCCCTCCAAACAACATCAGCCTTTAGACCCCAGCCTGTTAGTATTGTTAATCAATTATTTCTTACTCATGTAGACCCCTTCTGAAAAAAAAAAGCCTGTTTATTTGTGGTGATGCCCACTCCTGCAACTTTGCCACCCCAAAGTGATGGGAGTCTATTGGTTCGTACTGTGTGATTACCTGAAAATAAATTTAATACCATATCATAGATGAGTACCCAGTAGAAACTGCTTCTTTCTCACTCATTTAGACCCTTTCTGAAAAAAAAGCCTGTTTATTTGTGGTGATGCCCACTCCTGCAACTTTGCCACCCCAAAGTGATGGGAGTCTATTGGTTCGTACTGTGTGATTACCTGAAAATAAATTTAATACCATATCATAGATGAGTACCCAGTAGAAACTGCTTCACCTGGAATCCTCAAGGGAGATCTCCTCTGTGATACCTTACCAAGGACGCACTGAGCATCTGCTGGTTGGCCTAACAGTATAGTGCTGTGTACGTGGTCTTTATTTCTTCAGTCTGCTGAACTGCAAAAGCCAGCTGCTGAAATAAGTACATGAAACCATTTGTCCTTAATCCCAAGCAGAGTACTTGGGACAGACTGCAGTGAGAGGAACTTGTGGTTACTGCCACAAAGATGAAATTCATGTTACTCCCTAGTAAAATGCTAGTGTCATCAAGGATAAGAAGTGTGTTATTTGTCCAGTTGGAAGAAGTGAAGGTGCCAGTTCCTGTAATCTTTCTGGCCAGTTCTCTCACAACAGTTCCCTGTCCATTTAACCTCTTCCCTGACAGAATTACAGCCTCACTTTTCTTCAGGCTCTGCTACTTATGAAGTGAGAGGAGGGAAGAGACCTGCATGGTGTAGGTGATGTGCTGCATGCTGGAGTAACAGGAGTCCCTCACCACAAGCAATCTGTGTGCTAAAGTGTCTAAGCCTGAAGGCTTCTGAGAGATTTGAATGTGTACTAAAGGTACAATTGCTTACAGACAATTCAAATAAAAGACCAAGCTCAACTTTCAAATTACTTGCAGCAAAAAATTTGGCCAGCTAAGTCCCTGTAAGTAGGTGATAAATATGTAAACACTTACAAAAATGCAACATAGCCCATGTTTCTGATGTGTGCTCTTACCTCTATTTGACATAGGTGATTTCACCAAATTGAACTTTGACTGCTTAACTGTCTGTGTCTGAAATACTGTATTGTTTTCTATCAGCCTAAATAATAGTTAGATCAATTACATCCCTGATTTAATCAACCTGCTTGCTAAATGCCTCAAGGGATTAGAAGTATGTTTTGGACAGAAAAAAAAAACAACACCTGAATATATGTATGCAGCTATATTTTACATTGAACAAACTCCAATCACTTCTCCCATTCCTCCAAACAGTCTTTGGTAGAAAGACTTAATTTCTTAGACAAATTATTGGACAGATTATATTTTTGGGCAAATTTAATTTGTTTGACTACAACAGATAAAATATCAGGTTAGAGAAGAAGAAAATGGGCAGACACAAAAGCATCTAGACTAGGATTAAGCAGTTGTTCGGAATGCTCTTGAGATACTCCATCATGTTAGACAACTCATTCAACTCATAAAAGCTCTACCGTCATTATGATGAGAACTGAGATTATTGACAACAAGCGTTTAAATTAATGAATGTAGTGTCTTTGGATCAACTATTGCTAGTAGGAAGATATTTGAAATTTGATTTTACTCAGAGATGGCTTTTTTACCCTTTTTTCCCTCCCTTTCCCACTATGATTATACTGTGAGGAAAAGACTATGAATATTTTCCAATTGAGATTTGAAGTTAGACCCGTATTATTACTTGCAGATTTTCATACAGACAATCTGAGTTTCATTGGGTTCTGTTCTAGTCACTCTTCTGAAAAGACTTATGGCTGAGGGGGCCAAAGAACAGAGAGCACATTTCAAATTGTTAGCATCTTCCTGGATCAGAAGGATAAGTCACACGTCATTTCTAAAACTAGTAAATTATTGTAGGATTTTTACAGCTGGGTTTCAGGCTTCAGACTTTTTTCTTTTTACCACAGGCATAATATACTCATGAAAGAGAGGTCAAAGCTCTGCTTTAATAATAGCCCCATTCTAGGCTTTTCTAATAGCCCCATTCTAGGCTTCCACACTAGGGTAGTATGGAAAGGAGATCCCCTGATGTGGAAAATAGTATGTACGGTTTATGGTAACTATGGTGTGAGGATTTGAAACGGAAAAAACGATTTTCAGCTTAAACAGAAGCATGCAGATTTTCTTGGCAATCACAACAGAAATGAACAACGTGGAAATTTTATTTTTTTTTTAAATTTGAGCCAATGTTAGAACATATCATATAGTACTCATTCTCTTGTACTTGAAAAATTAAGTAAGAAACCGAAGACACAAATGGATCAAAAAAATATTGTTTTCACTCAAAAGGACAGTGCTACTCCTTTGTATTTTCCCCCACAAATCTTGCCAATAGGAAATTAGCCCATCTTTGTTTTTCTCTTCTTATTTCAAGTTTTAATCAGCATTCTCCTTCCTTGTTTGATTTGTTCTGAAACTGCTACTTGTTACAGAGTGTTTCATTTTCTACCCTATCTCAAAAATTTTGTATGCTCTTCTTTTGAATGTGTTGAATGTAATTTCAAGTGTGTTTGCATTTTGCTCTACTTCCTTTCAGCATATTTACAATGTGCTCTAGTTCTGTGTTGGCTTTTGAACATGTTTGTCCAACTGATTATGATAGGCCTTTATTTTTCCTCTTAATTATTGTAAGTTCTTTGTGTGTGCATGCGTGTGTGTGTATGAAATGGTGCTTAAAATTAGTCCAGTATCTGTTCATTTACAAGCACTGGAGAGAGCTTCCATGTACAATATGGGAAAATCCGTGAAAGAGAAAGAATACAAGTAGAGATAAGTGAACATGAAAGATTTCTTGAGCTTTAGAATTTTGAGACTGAAAATGAATTGCAGCTGTGTGCGTGCACACATCTGGGGGCAGATGTTCTTTTTTAGCCTAGCTTGTTCGAAGTGCTGAGGGCAAACTAGTGGAGAAGAAAGAAAATTACAAATATTTGTTGTCAAGATTGCAGCAAAGGAAGACAGAAAGAGGACAACTGCACAGAAGGAGCCAGGCAGAAGATGGATTTGTGTAAGTTTGTATTTTACAGCTGATAGAGATATGTAAGAGCCATATAAAAAAAATAATTAAAAAAAAATCACAAATTAGAAACTTAATAGAGAACAAAGGTTGGGAAATATTACAAAATGAAAAGCCTATTCCTTTTGTTTATATTTAACTGAAAAAGAAGAGGAAAATTTCACCAAGCCAACTTTTTTACTTCTCCAGAAGATTATTATGCTGTTTTATCTGGGGTTGTGATAGAAGTTACATTTTATATTCCCTTTATATTTTGGCAGGGAGCTGACATTTTGTTATTTACATGCATTATGTGGTTATGTTTCATTACACAGTATAATAATATGACACAGCTAAATGACAAAGTCCCTGGTGAACATTTTAAGCGGTACACATCCCAGGACTGCAGTAAACATGCTAAATTACAAATTCATGGACTGGTGAATATGGCCATTCAGCGATACAAGAATGGTTCATCTTAATAGAACCTACATTCTGCTGAAAGGGCATGGGCAATAGGACAGTGTTTTCTTTATTTATTTACTTAAGGGCTGAGGATATAAGCCCTCAAGGAAAGAATATACAAATTTATTTAAAGCATAAGGCAGTGGAAGTTTGTAGTTCTAAAGAGTTATTCAGACAGAGTGGTAAAAATCCTACAGACTTTAATTATGTTTTCACCAGTATATTCCATGGTTACTAAAGAGAAGGAAGTGGTACTCACAGGTTAATTGCAAATTAAAGACAGGGCTTAGTGATGAAATACTGAGATTTTGTTAATAAATAATTACTCAAAGAGCTGTCTCAATTAAAAATAACAACCCCAGGAGGCTACACGAGTTTTCAACTTGATCCCTCTGCCTCCACCTATTATCCTCCTTGTCATCTTCCTGTGCCTGTAATGTCTGCATGATGTCACACCATTTTCATCTTTGGCATAAGGTATGTCACTTTTATTCCTGACTTCTGCTAAGAACTGTTAAAAAAAAATCTGTGTCTGGTGAAACAATAAGATAAAGCAAAAAACATTATGTACCTTTTTTTTTTTTTTAATTTTATATGAAACAGGAGAAGGCTAAAGGAAGAGGGAAAAAAATTGTCAGCCAGAGAAAAAAGAAGAAAAACAAATAATCCCCAGCCTTTTATTTAAAATGCACATTGTTTTGAGTCATCCAATCACTATTCTAGTGAAGCTGCTATTGATTCTACATGATTATTCTATAAAAAGAAGATGTAAAATCCATCTTTCACATTACAGTTTTGGTTTTATTTTTCTATGGAGACTGTATTTCTTGAATTCTCTACTAGATACTGAATGCATCCTCACTAGTCAAGGATCATATGAATGATCTTGCAGTCCCTCACTCTGTAAGAAGTTCAAGCTGATGAGTCCCTTGCAGCTACAATGATCCCAAACTATACCTGAACATCCTCAGGCTAACGGCTTCATAGCTCACAGTTAAAATAGAAGGAGTACAAATTGTTCTAGAAGGTCACAATGGAGGTAACAGAGCGCAGGCTATGTTGAAAATAAGAAAGAAGAGTGAGAAGAAGACTTTCTTCAGAAAAGTGAATCAAGAAAGATTTTGTTTTACATGAATTCTTTGGGATTATATAAAGAAAGAAGACTAGAGATCTGCAGCCATATGTGTTTAGACAAAAATAACTTAATTACTGTAGGTTAACTGAGAGCTGGCTCAGGAGTCTAAATAAGAAGTTATGAAAACACCATAGTAACAGGAGCGTATATGCAGAAAAGGACAATATATCTTTAAGATCAGAGAAGTTATATTCTGCATACAGAAAGGCTTACAGGAACAGGAGTGGTCTGGATAGAAGTGTATGATAGAAAAGGTAAAAACTGTGTTATAAACAAATGGAAAAAACATCCAAAACAGTGCAAAAAGAGACAGGTCAGGAAATGTTTGTATGCATAACATCCTCTTAAAGAGGCACATCATTAATCATGAAGACTTCAATAACACTGGCATAGACTAGAATAAAAATAATGAAATGACTATGGAAAGTTATTTGTGGAGGTGAAATGGAGCTATTTCCTTTAAAATCTGCTGAGTGATCAAGAAAGCCAGACATGTCTTTGGATGCAGCCCCAAGAAAATAAATAGATGTGATAAATGAGATAAAAGTTGGTTAAGATTTGATTCTTGTGATCGTAGAGCAACAGCATGAAATTGTAGGCACTCAAGAGAATATTCATAAAGATAAAAGTACAGAAATATTGGACTTTAAAAAGGCAGAGTATAAAGAATATGAAATACATTAAGAATAGTGTGCAGAATATTAAAAAACATGCTAAGTGTATGTTGCAGAAAGGGAAACTACTGATGGAAAAGGAGAGGAGATAAAATTTCTTGCATTTTCACAGTTGTAGAACATTAAACAATACCTGGGATGATTCCCAAGTGGCACAGGTATAACTCAATCTCCTTGGCCTGGTTACAGCAGCTAGAGATGGTAATGTGTTTAAGTGAAGATTAAGGTAAGAAGAAAATCAGACAAAATAGCAGATTTAAAAGTCAAATGGGTCACACAGAGAGGATTACACTAGAAAAAAACTAAAAAAAAGAAAAGTGATAGAAGAAAGAAATTAGCATAGCTACAATGAAATATATATACCTCTAAAACTATTTCACTAACAGGAATGCTTTCATTTTCACAAATACACAAAACAGGTATTTTTGTTTCTGCTTATGAATCCTGCTGTTTTTATATGTAATTCCACCACTACTTAAAAAGCTTCAATGATAATAAGCTACAGGTAGACAATTTAAAGCAATATCTTCATGTAAAGTACATCAGACAGAAAAGGCCACTATTAGTTTTATGCCCTGTGTGTCTGACTAAAACAACAACAGAAAGCTGTTTGAAGTGAACGAAGTGTATCTTACAGTTCACAAATAAAACAAGAACAGTAGGAGGTCTTTAAGCTATTTAAAGAATTTCATGGGCTTTAACAGCCATTCTCAGAGAATCATGCTGTCTTTACAAATGCTCCGAAAGTATTTTGTTTAGAGATTGAAAATTTCAAAAATTCCATCATAAAACCAGTATATTTATGATTCTGTGGTATTTTGTAGGAAAATGTAGGTTTTCATATGAGAATACAATACAGTTTAGCACAGAGCAAGAGCATAAGGCCCTTACTGTAGTGCAGAACACTATGGTATGAAAAAACTGCTGTGAATCTGGGTAAAAATTAGGGCAACAATTAAACTTTCACTTCCTTTGAAAAATTAGAAGTGTTGATGAAGTAAAAGCATCCAAAGCAAACAAGAGAAATTTGGGGTTAATGTTTAATGTTACAAAGAAATCTGAGGGTATTAGAGTAATTTCCACTGAAAACCAGTATACTGTCGAGATGTAAATGAGAAAGCTACAAGGCTAACTGAAACACAGCATTCACAAATCTTTACAAATATTAATCTCACAAATATTTATGGAAAAAATATTCAGGATGTGATATAAAAAAAAGAAAGGAACAATGTTCTAAAAGGGAGATTATTGGAAAAAAATGTATTTGGTGTCATATACAACTGTGAAAAAGCATGAAATTGTCCACAACACCTCTAAAAATAAATTTCTAAATTGAAAACTGTTAGGAGGCTGAGAACCTGTACTTTTTGTAGCCTATGTAAGGGCACTTTTCAAATTATAGACGTGTCCTGATGTTTTTTGCCAGATTACATTTTATGAAGGAATCCTTTCTTGGCAGGATGAGCTAACAGTGAAGTACAGCTGACAGTGAAGAGGTACAAGGAAGTACAGAGGAAACTGTTGTGATGAAAGGATAATACTGCCACCTTTTTACTTGGAGCTGGGCCCCTCAGTTCAAGAAGGACAGAGAGCTGCTGGAGAGAGTCCAGCAGAGGGCTACCAAGATGATGGAGTGGAGCATCTCCCATAGGAGGAAAGGCTGAGGGAGTTGGGTCTCTTGAGCTTGGAGAAGAGGAGACTGAGGGGGGACCTTGTTAATGTTTATAAATATGGAAAGGGTAAGTGTCAGGAGGATGGAGCCAGGCTCTTCTTGGTGACCTCCAATGATAGGACAAGGGGTAATGGGTGCAAGCTGGAACATAGGAGGTTCCACTT
>VZTM01035977.1:748-54736 GCA_013400555.1 Jacana jacana
AAATATAAATGCTTCATTGAAAGGTGGATGATCAGAAGAATAGAACTGTCACTTCTCCTGGGAGACTGGTTGGACTCAATGTCTTCAGTCAGTTTTATTTAGGAGGTTATCATGAATATACTCCAGAACTCCTACCAAAGGGATCCAGATTTAAGAACAGCTTTCAAGGTAAAGACTGTACTGGTTTTGGTTCCTTTTAAAACATCCACTAGATTATTTTGGTTGGCTATAAAATAAAGATCTAAAATCTCTGTTGTATAGGGATTCAAATTAGGGTCTCCTTGCTGAAATTCCTGGGGCTTTTTCATTATTTCACTACAATAACCAAGAAATATGACAGGCTTTGCTACATATTTTTAATACTTTCTATTTCTGATAAAAATAGTCTGCTGTGATGCCAATTCCTCTTAACTGTCCCTATTCTACAGCACTGCTCCAAAATTACTTCCTTTATCTGTAGTAGTTTAGATTCTTCTCCCATCTAGTTCTGACCATTGTCACTGGCAGTGCTGGTTTGGGTAATGGATTTCATGCTGAAAGCTTCTTTGTTATAGGACACCATGAAACCTGTTTTTTTTTCCTCATATCGCGATCTAGGTCTCTAGACATGACCTAAGTAATTCCTGTTAGGAATATTAAAGCTGTTCATTTAACAGACAATAATTCCTATCTTGAAACTGATAATTGAAGCTCTGTAAATTGAATAATTGAAGCTGTAAATTGAAATTGATAATTGAAGCTCTCTAACTCTTAATTCAACTTCTACCAGCAATGAAGCAAATTATTTTTTCATAACACTTCTTTATTTGCATTACTTACTTCCATAGAAATAACGTGATCAATATTTGTGAGGTAAACTTCAATTTATTTGAAGCACTGGAAAGGCTTTCAAAGTAAAACATTTTTACCATAGGAGAGCAAGTTGCAGTTCTCAGTTATAAAACTGGAGGGGCGTTATGAAAGGCAAGCATAGCAATAAAATTCACTCTCATACGTTACTACACTCCACTTCCAACAATTGCCACATAACTGCATCTTTTCCAGCTATCACCTTACTTTCTCTTCTTTCACGGAAAGTTCCTCGCTTTTCACTCAGAAAGTTACATAAATTATCATTTCTTCTGTCTCCATATTTTCAGGAAGTGTGGTTTGAATAGTTAGGGTTTTCAGAGCTTCTTAATATCTTGCAAATTGATTTATCATTAAATATCATGTCTTTGCAAGTATTTTAACAGTGGTGTTGTCCCAAATGGGTGGGAGCATCTACCCGGTATGCAAGCCAAAGTGACACTGTGTTGAGGCATTAGCTGTTTATCAGCAGTTCTGTGCAAAAATGGGTGTGCTATGGGGCATTTCCACAAAGCTAGCACACATAATATTGAAACACTCATTCATTTATACATTGTTAATTAACACAATTAACATATTCATTGCTTATCAACTTTTTATTGGTGTTCATAATTCCTTATCATGAACCTGATTGGTATAAAATGTCCTTTTCTTCAATTAAAGGTACAGCATCTCTTAATTTTACTGTGCGGGGTCAGTGGATGAGGGTCTTCAAGCAGAGGCAGGTATCCTAACTTCTAAAGGAGTGGGTTTTATATTATAATCAGCCAAGTTCACCTATAGAGCATGTTTCATGAGGTACTGCCAAGTTTCTTGGGCAATCAGCCCACTAACATTTCTGGTACAGGTTTTAGGTCTGCTTATTCCTTCTATCCTATTTCTTTGTCAGGCATCGTTTACCTAAGTGGTTTACTGAGTTACAGCTGTAGAGATTTTGATATGAATGTCAGTATGTATGAAATACTTCTGACTGGTTTTATATACATGCTAATGTTAGGGATGACCAACAGCAATCTCTGGTGCTTCATTTTAACCACAAAACTTTTGCCAGATTTACAGTTTCTTCATGTTGCAAATGTATTGCGATGGCAAGATTTCTACAAATGTAGATGATTATTCTTTCAAAAAATAAAAATTTCTTCAAAGTTCATCTACTGTTAGTGACCATACTGTTTAGGGTTTTTTCTTACTCTTTAAAAAGAGTCTCTACTTTAAATTTTGTCAAATGTGTTGCACATAAGCAGTTTTTATCACCATCATTCACAGCATTAAATCTGCTATTTTCACTAATCCATTCCCAGCAGCAGCTTGTCTCTATTCTCCAGAGCATACTGACTTTCAAGGAAGCTATCCTTCCCTATAACCGATTTCCTATGACATTTTCTTATGTAGTCAGCATCTCATTTGTTCTTCTGCCTCAGAAATCTCTCCAGTTCCAGTTCTCAGCATCCTCAGGATCAGAAATAAATCTCCATATCCCCTCTAGAGAGTGAGAGCTGCAACACCACTAACATAACTGAAAACTTTAACCATTTGACTTCAGCCAATCTGCAGCTATAGGGAGCCCACAATAAACTCTGGAAGTCACAGTTAAGATAAATTTATCAAACACGTAGTTGATTAAATCCTTTTGGAAAGCTGCTGTTGGCTGCTTTGAAAGACATGATTTATTAAAACCATTTTGCTTCTAATACTGAAGTGTACCTCTCCTTTTGCAAGCAATCACCACCGGCTCAAAAAGCACTGAGGTCAGCCTTGCTGCTGCAGACTAACTGTTCCAAGCAACAGTGTGCAATCATTTAGGACTTTTACTGGACACAGCTACTGTTTCACACCATTTCCTCCATTACCTGCATGCCTTTAGCAATCATTGTTCAATTAGACTCCACAGGAGAGGAATAAACTGAAAATCAATGTCTTTAATAACTGTAATTCAATAATTGAAAGATTGGGCATTTTAATGTTAGGAAATTTGGGGATCAGCACCTACAGACTTTTTGGTAGGCTGAAGAAAGTTTGATGGTTCCCTGAATAATTTAGAAAAAATCCTACAGCCCCTGTGAGGGGCTGAAGAAACTAGTAAAGGTAGAGCTCACAAGAAGCAGCCATGTTCATGTGGAGTTTGAGGGGCTCTGAATGTTGAGCTTCATCTGAATTTGTAGCTTCTTTCGGGCTTACAGGAGCCTTTTGTAAATGGGAACATGGTAGGATGGTTTACTTAAGTGTCTAGCTTTTCTTCATTGTCCTTTAATAGTGTAATTAAGGGACCTTTGAGAGTTTTCTGAGGTGTGTAGCAGAGGATACTGCATCTGTCAGTAAAAGTCAGTGTGGGTTTTAGGTAGCTGCAAGTCTTGTGGCCAAAGAGACTCAGCCTGCTGATCATGGACGATCTGAAATGGAATATAAATCCAACTGCTTTACGTTTAGGTCTGCACAACTCAGTGCTATGATTTACCTACACGAAATAATTAGTTGGAAAAAGCCAGAAGTAACAGCTGGATTTCCAAACCTCACACCTCTGGGGCAGGCAGAGAGAAATCTGGTGTCAGGGGGAAAGAAAAGCAGGAAAGTTTTGATGTTTTGTGCATCTAGAAATAAGTGAAGAAAAGAGAAGGAGGAGCAACTGGTTGTTCCTGTTCATAAATTAGGATGAAGTATGTCTATAGAAGCGATCTGTTTGAAAGCAATAGTAATAAATGGAGAAGTAAAAAGACATAAAAATCTCTTACCATAACTCTGAAGTGTTGAGGAACCTCTTTCATGCTGAAAGGGCCACCTTGTCACATACATGATTTTGCAAAAGAATTAAATAGAATTCCAGCAACTGCAGTTGCTCTTTAAAATAAAGTAAAAACAGAACACACCAAGTAGGTGCAAAAATAGCCTTGGGGTCAAAGTTTATGCTCATAATAAGCTAGTATACATTGCAAGCATGCCAGGGTAAAAAAACGCTTTTCTTTATGTCCCTATATCACAGATGTCACAGAAGGAAAGTGGCTTCTGAAGTAGTTTTTCATCAGTGTTGACTCTTGCATCACAGTTTGGTATGCTTCATACAGGCCTTCTGTGTGTTTGGGTCACAGCTCAGAGCAGCACTGGCTAGCTATTGTGAGGGCCATCATCTCTTTTAGACAAACACTCACAAGCAGTCAAGAAAAACAGGGAAAAAGCAAAGCACGTTAGAATTTCTTCTAAAATAGAATTTTAGAAATGTTTAAATTCAGTGCCACATTTCTGAGGACCCGGGTAACTACAGCCGGTCAGCTTCACCTCTATTCCTGGGAAGGTAATGAAAAAACTTATCCTTGGTGTTGTCTCTAGGCATATCAAAGATAAGAAGGTCATAAGAGACAGTCAGCATGGCTTCACCAAGGGGAAGTCATGCTTAACCAACCTGATTGCCTTTTATGAAGACGTAACCAGGTGGAGGCTGACCAGAGGAGCCCCATACCCCTGAGGCCCCAGAGGAAGTCAGGATAAAGGAGGAGTTTGCCTCAGTTGATGAGGACTGGGTTAAGAACCAGTTAAGCAATCTAGACATCCATAAATCCATGGGTCCTGATGGGATGCACCCACAGGTGCTGAGGGAGCTGGTGGAAGCCATTGCTAGGCCACTCTCCATCATCTTTGGCAAGTCATGGGGAACGGGAGAGGTGCCTGAGGACTGGAGGAAAGCAAATGTCACTTCAAAAAGGGCAAGAAGGAGGACCCAGGTAGCTGTAAACCGGTCAGCCTCACCTCTATTCCTGGAAAGGTAATGGGACAACTTATCCTTGGTGCTGTCTCTAGGCATATCAAGGATAAGAATGTCGTAAGAGGCAGTCAGCATGGCTTCACCAAGGGGAAGTCATGATTAACCAACCTGACAGCCTTTTATGAAGACGTAACCAGGAGGATAGATGATGGTAAAGCAGTGGATGTGGTGTACCTTGATTTCAGTAAAGCATTTGACACCATCTTCCACAGCATCCTTGCAGCTAAACTGAGGAAGTGCGGCATGGACGATAGGGTAGTGAGGTGGATTGTGAACTGGCTGAAGGATAGAAGCCAGATGACACAAAACTGGGAGGACTGGCTGACATGCCAGAAGGCTGTGCTGCCATCCAGTGAGACCTGGACAGGCTGGAGAGTTGTGTGGGAGCAAATTTAATGAAATATAACCAGGACAATGATAGGACAAGGGGTAATGGATGCAAGCTGGAACATAGGAGATTCCAGTTAAATATGAGGAAAAATTTCTTCAGAGTGAGAGTGACTGAACACTGGAAGGGGCTGCCCAGGGAGGTTGTGGAGTCTTCTCTGGAGACGTTCAAAACTCACCTGGACGCATCCCTGAGTGATCTGATGTAGGTGTTCCTGCTCCAGCAGGGGGATTGGACTAGGTGATCTTTCAAGGTCCCTTCCAATCCCTGACATTCTGTGATTCTGTGATTTAGATAGACCATAGTTTATCTATGTATCTATTTCTGTCAGTTCTCTTGCTAAATTTTTGGCACACCTTGAAAATGCTTGCTTTGTGTTATTTTTAGTCAAATTAGTACCCAGTGCTTACAAGCAGGTACAGGAGACTAGCAATATTTTTTTAAAAAAATTCTTTGTGTGGTAAGGTATATAAAAATAAAAAAATAAAGCTGAAAAATTAAGTCGTATTTTTTATTATAATTTCTGAAGTTCCTTAATCCATTGTTGGTGCCTCTTTGGTGGTGTGTAAGCTCTGCTTGACTGGGGGGAAAGCTATACATTAAACTGAGAATAAAAGTAAGTCATTGACAGAAAGATCTAAGTGTGGTCTAAGGAGTCATTGGACAAAAGATTACAAACAAAAAGGTAGTATATCCTCTGTAAATGCACTGTCTTGTTGCATCTGATTTCAGCTTACTTGCATCAAACTGATCTTCAGGATCCAACTAAATTTAACTCACAAATTCAGAAACTTCTGTTGAGTTACTCTTGCAAACTTGGCTCTGTCAGAAAACCTCTTCACTATTCTGAATAGTTGGCAGTTTCTCATTAAAAGAGGCCTAGAACTGGCAGAGCAAAGGGAATTCAGGTCAAAAAGGAGCATTCATCAGCTGATCCCTCTGCAGAAGGTTGTACAGTAGTGCTTGCTCAACACAGGCTCAAATTGCTGCTCTGCTTCATCTGCATCCCACTGACTAAGAATTAGAAGAAATAAGAAATCTAAATGAAAAATTCAGATGAATTCATAAAGCTGGGCTAAAACACACTTGTACCTACCATACGCTGTTTACAGGTGCTCGAGAACTGTTTCTAACCCATGAACACAAATGCCAATTTATTTTCCATTATGACCTTAACAGTTCTTGGGTACTCACTGTGCTTTCCATTGTTTACACAGAGCTCTGGGCTGTTTTTTCTTAGCACTCCAACAAGACTCAGGAGAACAGTACATGCTTTATCTGCGACTGATAAACAGATGAAACATTAGTTAGGATTTGCTGAGCACACAGTGGCCTAAAACCAACACTGTTAAAAGCAAAGAAGCAATATAGGAAGATTGCAAAGAATCTTCAAACTAGGTTATTTTTAAAGTGCTTAGTATGAGCTTTTGAATTACCAGTTATGGGTCAATCTAAACAGAACTACAAAATGAGTGTGATATAGAAAATGCCTAAGGAAGCTGTTTTTACTAATAGTGTTCTAACAGTAGTTAAAATAGTTATCTTGCTATAAATATTACTCATATTTTGTTCAAAATAAATTATGTGTTTAATGAAAAAAGATTCACAATTGGGCATTCATTGTGTCTTCCAGGTGTAAGTCTTTTTCTTAGTGATTTCAGTGAATCATGCAAAAACTTGTATTAAGGGATTTTTTAAAAAGAGGGTGATGCTTACCTGCAATCTCCATATCATCTTCTTTCCCCACTTTTAAAATCGAGTAGAGAGCCTCTGACATGCACCACTGAATACCCACTATTCTCATGTTTTCAAGCACTTTGAGAATTCACTATATCTCAGCTAAATTGTATAAATTAAGTTTAGAATGGTACAAATATTTCCAAATGCATTACTGTACTGGTTTAACTGAAGTGGTTTAAAGCCTGATTTTTAGTTTAAAATTGTGTATATTTATGTGTAGATCTGGATGACATTTCAAAAGTCCTTAAGGCTACCTTTAAATGTGACTCTAAATCACTTGCATGTTCAGGTATATTTTGAAAAGTTACTTAGGGTTTGACACAAAAAATAGAATATTTGGCATAATCTTCACCTTTGTGGTACATAAATAGGCATGTGGATCTGGAAATGTGATTCAGAAAAACCGATCAGTTTAGTTCGACCCATAATGCTTAGCATCCTGTGCAGTCACTTTGAAGAGCAAAGGCTCTCCAAAGGTGCAATCTCCTGAAAGCCCACAGACCAAGCAGGAGCTGCCTGAAGGTAGCAGCAGGGAATATCTCTGCTTTACTATGAAGCTTTAGCTCCTCTTTTCACTTTGATAACGATGTATTAGCAAATTAAAAGAATGTCAGGACATAGATCCAAGCACTGGCACTCAATCATCTGTACAAATAAATTCTTACAATGGTCCCTGACAAATATTTGGTCGGTGACAATTATAGCTTTTCCAAACAAATCTTTGGTGTATTTAGAGACTTAACATAATTTAGGGACCATTTCCCATCAGTAGTCTGTTCTGGAAAGTTATAAAAGTTTGGTAATATAATCATGACTACACCAGGTCACTTGCTCACAGGACTAAATAACAGGCCCTGGAGGCATTTACCTTACTTGTACACATAAAACTTCTGAATTATTTTCTGAGATTAAGGGCCTAAAGGAGCAGCATACACGGGTATACCTACTTTAAAATGCGGTCCTGTGCAACATGATCTGTATGTACCAGGGACAGAAGTACTCACTTAAGAAAGGGAGTATCTGGGTTTTTCCCTGAAAGTGTTCTTTTCAGCTTAAGAATATTCAAGTCCACGTTCCCTGTATGCATTATACTGGTCAATGTTCTCTGGATTTCTACATATTATACTTTAAGTAGACATCTTTGTGTCTGTTATCCATTTTTTCTGGATTTTTTTGACCAATTTATCTGATACAGATGCATTCTTTCAAAAGCATGCATGTGTAAACATAAAATTGCACCTAGTCACTCCTTAGTCACTGCCTTTGTATTCTGTCTATTCCTGAAGAAATTACTTCTGTTGTTTTACCTCTCATTAAATGAAGGGACTTTACAATCATCCACTCATTTCCCTGAACAGAAAATAGCCAGCATACCTTTAGCTCATGTAGATGGTATGGTTGCCCATCCACTGAAGACATTCTGGTGCAACACTTTCATTAAGAGTTGACACTGTCTTGTTGGTTTGTTTTGACTCCCTGTATCTGTTCTAAACTTCATCTATTTTTTCTTTCTACCTCTGAGGTTGCATTTTTGATGTTCAAGTTCGCACCAGCATGAATCAAGAGTTTAAATCACCAGGGACTCCAGAAGGTCATCCCAACTCTGGTCGCAGTGTTGGACAATGTAAAGATTCCCCATGCAGCTTAATAAAATGCAGAAATGGTGGGAAATGCATAGAAAGTGGATCTACTGTTTAGTAAGTATATTTTGTTTTGTAGACTACAGCATAGACTGATATCTAGACGAATAACTATGGTAATATAGTGTCTGAACAACAGAAGTCTCCAAGAGCGTATCATCTTATTTGAAAGAAAGAAAGAAAACTGCTGAAGGCTTTATTCAGTTCCACAGAGAATTTTAATCTTACATTAATAAAATTGAAACTAATATATTAGAATTATTCTAGGGTGCTTCCTGGAGAACTTTTAAAAGAAATTTTGTTGACTGCTTCTGCTCCATTGAAGTTACTGGCATCCAGACTTACTACGAAATGCATGGAAATAACTAGATATTTAAGAAAGACCTTTTTTCAAAAACTAAGTGAGCAGGCTAGCTAGCAGAGAACGAACAACAAAGAGGAGAGCTTGACTGTCTTAATGATGAACAGGGCTGCTGGGCAAAAATAGATGTCTTCTGTTTCCTGGAAATCAGTCTTTTCATCCAAGGACCCCTTTCTAGAGTAAACCACTGACTGTCCAACATCACAAAGTTTTAAGCCAGTTTAAATCATTAGGAGCTCACTGAGCACCTGTGCATCCTTATCCTGCTCAATCTCTCCCTCATACACAGTCCTCTGTGCCTCCAGTTGTGATTTTTGTGGATACTTTCTGACTCTCAAATATGCCTCCCCTGGCACTCTTAATGACATTCTCAAGTGTTCATTCACTCTTGCCATTTCAGATCTCCTGCCTGGCCTGCTCATGTAAGGCCTTCTTAACCCATTTCAAACACAACAAAGTATGTTACTAAGGATCTTATGGTAAAATTGCTTGAAATAGGTCAGTTCACCATACAAGCTGTTCACAGGGCTGATCTATTGGATGGTAAGTGATGACAAGAAAAGTCTTATCACTCAGAGTAGATGGATCTCAGTGTCCAGACTGTTAGGCGGGATGGAAGAATACAAGAAGAAAGTACATTTGCAGTTCCGAATTGCTGTTGTGCATCAACACTTTCCTTGTAATAAATCTTGTTTTCAAACACTTTGTAATCCAGCTGCAAAACTTTTGCTGAGGAGCACTTTTGATTTTAAAAGTATCTGCCAAGATTAATTATACTTATTTCCCCTCATGTCCTTCCACCTGTCTTCATTTATTTACACATATTTGCATTTAAAAAAGAGAAAAGTGCTGATGTAAAAAATCATAAGACACTGACTGGAAACACTGCAGACAGCACAACAGAAAAAATGGGCTTTGCACTGTAGAGCAAAGCCCATTTGCTCTGTGTATGATTCTTCTTCAAAACAACAAAGACGTATCCTTCTGTGTGCTACAAAGAAATGATTCTGCATACCTGTCAAGCAATAACTGTGTGTCAGAGGGAGAATTGTATTGTAATTCTGCCCCTAAAATAAATCTTCATCTGTAAGAAACCTGTACAAAAAGAGTGCTTCTAAAGCTAGTAAGGCTGTACTAAAATTTGGAAAATTCACCCCTGAGATGCAGCATAGACTTCCTTCCCATGTTCTTTATGAGCATATTTATATTCTCTGAAATACAGTAATGAAGGAAATGCTTTGAAAGATATAATTTGGGATTGCTTTCCAAATGTTGCGCTACATTATGTCCCATCCATTGCACTTTGCAGAACCCTTCCAGAACTGTTAAGTCCTTGGCATTCAAGAGTGCTTGATCTTTCTGGGGATCAAGAAAGGAGAATGGTACTCTATTCATTTATGAGCATGGTAGAGGAGATACAAAACCCTAACTGCAAGGAAAAATGTATCAGAAATGTTGGTTGAAGCGTGCAACTCCCATCTGCCCATCTACAACACCCTAAATCCTTGCTTCAGCAACTTTCCTAGGTGTACTAAGTCATCTTCATATCTGTAAGGTACACAAAGCCACCAGCAGTAAGATCTAGAGAACATTTGGAAATCAGATAGTAGGCTAAAGTGGCTGCCGGTGACATAGCTACATTGGAAACTTGATATTATAGGCAAAGTTGTTTTTCATTACTTGTATTCGTGGTTTGTTTGGGGGTTGTTCTAAAATTTGAGTAGATGGGTGTTGCAATTTATTTTTTCTGTTTGCTTTAGATTTTTAGTGAACCACTACACAATAGCATTCTTCTTATCATATTCCAGGACACCTAGGTCTTTGCAGGCTATGTAGATAACACGCAGGTACCAGTAATGTCCATATTTTTTTTCTCACACAAAAAAAATGAAACATTGCCAAAGGGGTGTGGACGTAGCACACATAATTTTTGTCAATCTACAGTAGCTGTGAGTATCAATGACAATCTCACATTTTCTCAGAGGCAGCTTCTTTCTTTTTTCAAATCATCGATGTTTCTTT
The DNA here is from genome assembly GCA_013400555.1 of Jacana jacana. NCBI lineage: Eukaryota > Metazoa > Chordata > Aves > Charadriiformes > Jacanidae > Jacana > Jacana jacana. The sequence goes on from VZTM01035977.1 coordinate 11,503, forward strand.
GAAGAGCAGAGTCCTTGAGGGAACTGGATTTGTGTTCAAACATTTTTCTGCTGAAATGAGATATTTCAAGGTTTTTGTTGCTGTTTTAAGCTATTTTTATGTCTTGCTTTCACCTCCCTGCCAGAAAGTGTGCAATGCTATTAAGCTGTACATTCAGTTGCTATAGGGATAACACTTTGATTTAAATGGAAACTGATATATACATCATTAAACTTAACATTCTGGCCAGCAACAGAGCACAACTGCTAAAAAAAAAAAACCCAGAGGAAATATTGAATAATAAAGTAAATAATTTTATGTTCAAGGGACAATAACATCCTCCATTATTTTATTTATGCCACAAAACAATACAAAATAGAAATTTACATATAACAAGATTGTCTGTGATGTGTTATGGCTATTGCTCATTGCTGAAGTAAAAGAAAAATTATGTCTTGTATGTAATTTGAACAGACCATCAGACAAAATGGGCAGGATTCAGTTTGCTAAATATAAACATATACCATCACTTTAAGTATCCCTTGCTAGACTATTTGGCCTTCAGCTGCTGCTTCAGAAGAGTTTAGGACTTAGAATCATAGAATGGTTAGAGTTGGAAGGGACCTTGAAGATCATCAAGTTCTAACCCCCCCTGCCATGGGCAGGGACACCTCCCACTAGAGCAGGTTGCTCAAAGCCCCATCTAGCCTGGCCTTAAACATTTCTAGGGCTGGGGCATCCACAACTTCTCTGGGCTACCTGTTACAGTGCCTCACCATCCTCACAGTAAAGAACTTCTTTCTAGTATTCAATCTAAATCTCCCTTCTTCCGATTTAAAGCCATTACCCCTTGTCCTGTCACTACACCTGCATAAGTCTTCTGTCATATCTCCAAGCCTCGTGGATTTTTCAGTACTCTGTAGCTTTCAAACAGCACTAGTCACTTAGGTGTAGGAAACTAAATCATGCCCCTTATATAGGATAGAGGGATGCCTCATAAAATGAGCTGCTATAGTTTCATTAGCTTAAATTTCATTAGAACCAATTTTCAGTGCAATGACAGAACCTTTAATGCAAGGGCATACTTGTAGAGTTTGTAGGGGAAAAGGCATTTCTCTATTTGTTGTGGTTCAGTGTAATAAAATTTTCTACTTTTGGGGGTAGATTTGCTATCTAAAGATTGTCATGCAATTTGGCTTATTTAATAAGGCACTTTTGCAGCATTCCATTATGCTACTTCTTTTAATACAGTTATTTTTTAAAGTTAATTTTATTAAACATTTGACAAGAAATAAACAAGAAAAAGAAAAAGACATTAAATTAAACCATATTTGAACTTCCTAAATACAAAGATTACACACTTGAATTGTATCTTTTGTTGTATTTCTCTGGGAGCTATGAATTTGAGAGTTCTTTCTTCCTGAACTGGCTGATTTTGCCATGTAAACTGTGAAGTGCACTCTCTTAATTAAGAGTCTTTTGCAAAGATAGGGCATTCAAGTTTTTCCAATTTCCTCTGAGACACTATAAAAGTTTTATATGAAAGTCCTACTTGTTCTTTCTCCACCTAAAAATATGCTATAGAAAAAATAAGAGATATTTTGGCAGTTGCTCTTAAACTCAAACGCTGGAGCACAGAAAAATCAACTAAATCCATGTTCTTCACAAACCCCTGAAAATAAGAAAGTATCTTGCAGTGAGTTTTAGCTCCTAAGACACCTAAACTTATAGTGTCTCCAGGTGAGCTGAGTATGTAAGATCCTATCACAGTCAGTGGAGGTCCAGGCCTTTCTGGTAGTCTAAACATTGACATTCTAGTGGTGCAGATCATGGGATAACTTTTCTGGTCTTCACAGGGTGTCCAGAACAAGTCTGCAGTCCTTCTATCTTGTCTGCTAATTTCACGCAGGTCTCTCAGATACACTCTCAGATGGCACTAAATGCTTCTGTTGAGATAATTGAATGCAACACCTCATCATTACAGTCATGCATGTTCTATTGGTTTGTGGGATGGGTAGTGCTCCAGTTCTCCTGACATTTTCAGCTGGATCACCATTGATTGGCATTAGCCCAGGCACCTACTCAAAGATCCCATCGCCTAAATTTGACCATTCAGTGGTCTCTTTCAGAATCTTATCTCCCTGGCCTCAGCCTATCTCTCTCATATACCTCTAGGAAGGCAACTGGAGGCCATCTGGGCACTTAACATAAACTTGGGTGTCTTGATCTCAGAATGAATCTCATTATATCTCATATTATATCTAAAGGAATTTGAGGAGCATCTGGATGATGCTCATACTCATATCATTTAGTTTTAGGTGGTTCTGCAAGGAGCAGAGTTGGATTTGACAATGATTATGAGTCCCTTCCAACTTGAGATATCCTGTGATTCTAAATGGGTCTTTAAATTCCTAAGAGTCAAAGCACTAGAGTTTTTGCAAACCACCGGGTTCTCCTGGTCTGAAAAAAACAGCAAGCAACTACAACCAAAAAAACTAGATCGGCATGGCAGACCACATACTGGAAAGGATTTGAAATGATGCCTCCTCCTTTATGTCTCTAAAGGTTAGGAAATTTTGGATCTAAGCTGCTCAACCACAGTCTAACTTGGTTTTAAGTAGAAGAGGGTACATTGGTTTATAAACATTTACCACTGTAGGACACAGCAAACATGTTCATCTCTGTGGAAAAAAATTTCAACTCGTTTAAAAACTTAACATTTATTAAGTCCTAAAAGACAAGAATGAAAAGAAACTTAAACAGACATATACAGACACAAGCAAGCAGAAGGGGAAGAACCTTTGTATATGCTGCCTAACAGCAGTAGCTGCAGCTCCAAACACCTCCTTCACAGCCCAAGAAATGGACATTTCTGTTTGCAGTCATGGAGTTAAATTACTTCTTATCAGAAGCTTTCATGCATCAAAGTGTATAACATTTATAGTTGAGACGGAAAGCATTCTGATGCTGTCTTTGATGAATTGAGGTGCTTTTCTTTTGCAAGGTCCTGTCCTCTTCTCCCCTTCATTCCAGATAGCTGTTTATCATTCTGAAGGGCTGCTTGGCTGGGCTTTCTTTACATGTTGTTGTCTGATCTGAAGGTTTGGTGGAATAGCAGAGTTCACAGACTCCTCATGATGTTTTGCCCAGAAACAGTGGGCTGATTGATGGAAAAAGTGTAGCTCAGCAAATTTGAAGAAAACTTAAAGATTTTGCACATATACAAAAATACATGAAATAAGACTCAATCAAAATATATGCAGCTTCATTCTTTGCCTTGAGAGGGAAAACTTCCAGGGAAAAATGAATAAGTGCTTTTATTCAGGAGAGCAATATTTTCATCATAAAATGTCACTGAAGTCTAACATAAGAACGGGTCTAACGTTTCATTTTAACTATTTGGAAACATTGTCTTTTTAGTAAGAAGAGAATTTTAACATCAATGCCAAGTGTATTCTGTATTTAAGAATTTCTACAGAATTCATACTAATTTTAATTTTAGAGGTTAGTGTGATTTTTTTTTTAGTTTGTTTGTTTAGTTTGTTTTGTTACATTCTCCTGGCCTGGATGAAAGAAAGGCATAAAGAGTTATGGACACTAACAAGTCCAATGCTTCAGTCAGTTTAGAATATTTTTTTATGGCATATATTTACCACTGTTACATCACATAGCCACCTCTTTTTTGGTCAAATCCATGATCCTCTTTTCCATCCTCATCAACCTCTAATGTGCCAATTATAAGAATGTAGCAAATGAATAATGACTATGTAACAGGCAATTGTTGACAGACTCCTGTTACTAGCTAAAATTTGGAATTATTAGCAGTTCCCTTATACTAACACTTATTTTTATGGATGCTCTTCAGTGCTTTCCGTTTCATTTTACTGGCTACTTTGACTCCTTTTACTGTATGAAGCCAAGGACTTTTTGATTTTTTAGTAGAGCAAAACACAACAAACTACCAGCTTCTTGATAGGCATCCAAAACTGGAAAATCTGTATTAAATTGCTGTTCACATTAGTTTTCTCGTGGTAATCATGTTGCATTCTTTCCTTTTACTTACCTGCCATAGCTGTGACTGCCTCACTGGATGGAAGGGTGCATTTTGCACCGAAACAGTGTCAGTATGTGAACCAGAGCATAATCCTCCACACCTATGCAAGCAAGGTGGTACCTGTGTGCCGCTGCCGAAGGGCTACACCTGTCACTGTCCTCTTGGAACAACCGGTACCTATTGTGAACAAGGTATGTCAAATGGATAGTGTGCTGCACATCTTGTTACGTGATAATGCTCAGGCAGAAAAAAACAGTATTTTGTAATATATCAATGAAATGTGATGTAGAGACACAAAGTACAAAATAGATTTAATTTTTAAAAGTGGTGCTCCTTTCTCTTAGAAAAATCAAATCATTTAAAGCCATGAATTGTTAGTGTTTTCTGACTCTCCTTTTTAACACCATATTTTCCTTCATTTTTTTCAAATTGTTCAACCACATTCATGAGCAGTGCAGCCTTGTCAGATACTGAAAGGACAGGAAGCATTGCAGAGCAGTATTATAGTGTTTGGTTCAATTCTGAGGCTCACCACAATAAAATACTTTGAGAAACATGCTTAAGACCTCAGTAGTACACTTCTGAGTATACTTCAGAAGTGGGAAGCATCTGAGATCTTATCCAATTTCTACTGACTTTAATAGAGAGGTTCCTGTTGACTTCAGCAGCTATTGGGTTGGCATCTACTGAGAATGATGATGAAAAATGTAAACATCACTGTAATGAACTTCAAATGTCTCTTCTCCCTTGGGTTTGTTGCAACATGTCACCCTCAAAATAAGTCCTCAGTTTTCTGGTTTTGCATTTGTTACCCTCAAGTATAGGCATCCTTTATCTGTCTTTTTTCTTCTCTGAGTACACCAGTGAATATTCAACAGTGTGGATGCACAGGTGCTACAAGCTCAGGGACTTTACCTCTGTATGTCTGAAGTGCCTCTGTGCAAGGGGTGTAGTACACTCCACACTCTGTATTCCACAGCTCTTAGATTCTAGTTACTATTATACAAGCTTATGTTTTTCCTTTGAGAAGCTTTCTTTACATCTTTTGGACAACTCCAGTTACTGTTAGATAGATCCCTCTTCAAACTGCCTTCCAAGGTCCAGACTCCTTGTTGTACCTACAGAGCAAGCCACCAGCACAAAACTTAGAAGCTGAACTGCATTTGACCTAATTTGCAGTCCTCACCATGTAGACGGATACAGTTTTAAAATCCCAGTACAGAAAGCACTTGAAATTGGTGGCCCAAATCAAAGAGAATATAGCTTCTGGAAAGCCATTGTTAAATTCTTTATTCCATGTAAGAATGTGCTTGCTCTATTGCCTCTGCTACAACAGCTTTTCAGGGCTCTTTATATGAACTTTTCGACTTTGAATTCTCATTTCAAGTGAGGTTTTCAAAACTAATACCATCTGGATTCAGGAGACTGATCACAAAGACATGCACATAAAACAAGTAATTAATCAAGTAAACACTCCTGTGTTCTGGTTCCAGAAGAGATTTGGATCTTCTTGTGATGGCCACTATTACCAGTACAAATAGCTTATACCTGAGCAACAGAAATTAGTATTTCCTGTAGACTGTCATCCTTTTAGTAATTCCTCCTCCTGGTAAATACATTTAAGGGTTTCTCTCCATTTTATTTAAAAGCTTTCTTTTTATGAATAGGAACTCTGGGTCCTGACCAAACTCTTTGCCCTGCTTTTCACCTTGCTCTGGCAGAATAATGAATTACCATGAGATTTTTCAAAGTGCGGTTTGCACTTTTGTAGATGGCAAATTGCTAAAAAACAGCTGCTATTCAAGATTTAATATCTCATCTCTATGGTGGTTATTAGAGTCAAAAGAAAAAGAGACAGAGAACAATGAACAGCCCAAGGGATGAGAAGAGAACAAAGGGAAATTAAATGATGAAGACTAATGAATGTACAAGAAAGAAGGAAAGGAGTGTGAGAAAACGACAGAAGAGATTTATGAGGCGAAAAAAAAACCAGGAGAATAACAAAGACAAAGAACAAATAGAGCTTTACCAAATAATAGCAACTGGTAAATAAAGTACAATAGTATGGAATGCACGAGAACAGGTCAGGTAGAGTGAGTAAATGGGGCAGTAGAGGTAGACCCACAATAATAAGAAAGAGTACTCTGACCACAAAGCTTAAGAATATACTCTGACCACTAATTTGCCAAGGAAGCATTAAAAACCGTTGTGGTTCTTTATGAACTTTATGAGAAATGAAAGCATACATGCAGATGAGGACATAAGTGTTAATGAGTAATGTGATGTGTGTTGCTTACAGTAGCAACTGAAATCGCAAAGGACGCAATGGCTGTCAGCACACAGATAAGACACATTATGATTAAACTGTAGAAGTTGGAGCTGCACTAACAAGTGTTCAGTAGTTGCAAAACCAAGAACAAGAGTAAAGCCAGGGAAGGCAAGATCAGTTAAAGAACATAGTTTTAATGGCTCATATGGCCTGAATTCACAGATAGACAGCACACTGGTGACTGAAGTGCAGCAGGAAGATGCCTGTGAAATTTAAGACCTCTTTTGGAAAGGCAAGTATCCATAAGGAGCACTAGAAAGACAGCAGAGAGTTGGAAATTAGGTCTGAATGGGTCCAAGGAAGAAAGCCTTGTCAAGAAAGACAGAGTAATGCATTAATTTTAGGATAATTTAAAGCTTCATTTCTTGGGTGTACTGTGTTTTCCAAACCCATTAATGGTCATAAGACAGGATGATTCTTCAAGTGTGTTAAATTTCTAGAGGTGCACTGATGTAAACAAGCAAAAATATGATTAAATTATACTGCCAGAAATAAAAGTGGATGTAATGAAATGGGAAGGAAATGGAAAATTTATGCAGGAGTCTTTTTTTACTTAGCGTTAACATTGCCATCCAGACTCATGAGATGTAAAGCAACATCTAGTTCTGTTCCACTGGTTGAAAAGATGTAATGGTAACACAGGAAAACCAGCCCAAATCCTGAAGTCTATAAATGGCAATGAAATATTGCCAGGATCTGACATAGTGTTAATTAATAGTGCTCCCTTAACCACAAGGAATAGAAATACAGGGGAAGTAGTTTTTTTAAAAATTAGTTACATTTTGTAGGACACCAAAATACAATGTTAATAAAACCTTTTTTTTGTTTAACTTAAAATTTGCAACTGAAGTACCAGAAAACTCTAAATTGTGTTCTTGTTAAGAAGTGAAGCTTCAGCTCAGAGCAGCATGTAATTTAGTCTAGCTATTTCATTAACACATGATATTCAAAAACCAACAAGAGGTTCCAGCTCCAAGCACTTTGTCCGGGGAATCAACTGCATGGCTTTGAATACCAAATTCCAGCTTACTCCATTGGCCCACTGAGTACCTTTGTAATTAGGTATCTTGAAGGGTTTCTGAAGAGGGAGAAATCTCTAAGGCCCTTGTTGTTTCAGCTTTCCTGCAAGTATATTGTAGATGTATTGCCTGCAGTGTGATTACTACCATCAAAAGAAGTGGCCAAGGTCAAGGCGTGTCAAGGATGATTCTTCCTGGGGAAGAAGAAACAGCTGAAAACCCTTTTGCTGCAGATAGTTTGATTTATAGCACATCATTGTTACATATGTGAACACAATATCTTTTTCATTACTAGCAATTATTAGGAGATGTGAACATTAAACCTGCAGACACATCCATAATGACTGTCTGCAATTATATTATAAACTCTACTAAATTGTAACTAAGCATTTTATTCATTTTACAAGAACAATATGCCTGTGTGAGGTCAGTAATTCTGTCTCTAGCAGTGGCCAATAATGAAGGTTTAGAGAAAAGTTTAGTACAGCAGCTATATATCAATCACATCTCCCTGAAGGAGAGATGGAGGCCTTCAGGAGTCCCAGACCCCGGAGGTTAGAGAGAGAGCCTGGGAAGACTCTCCCTTATTGAGGATCAGGTTAGAGATCATCTAGGCAAACTCAACACCCATGGATTCATGGGCCCTGATGGGATGCACCCATGAGTGCTGAGGGAACTGGCAGATGTTATTTTTAAGCCACTCTCCATTATCTTTGAATGGTCCTGGAGAACAGGCAAAGTTCCTGAGGACTAAGGGAAAGCTAATATCTCTCCAGTCTTCAAAAAGGGCAAGAAGGAGGACCTAGGAAACTACAGGCCAGTCAGCCTCACCTGGAAATGTGATAGAACAGCTCATCCTGGTTGCTATCTCTAAACGTGTGGAGGAAAAGAAGGTTATTGGGAGTGGTCAGCATGAATTCACCAAGTATAAATCACGCTTGAATATTCTGAGAGCTTTCCATGATAGCATGACTAGCTGGGTAGATGACAGAAGAGTAGTGGAGAACTTAGGCTTTTGACATTGTCTTCTTCCAACCTAAATGATTCTATGATTCTATTATTCTGTAACATTCTCATAGGGAAGCTTAGGAAGTGTGGGTTAGATGAGTGTACAGTGAGGTGGACTGAGAACTGGCTGAATGGCAGAGCTCAGAGGGCTGTGGTCCAGGGTGCAGAGTCTAGTTGGAGGCCTGTAACTAGTTGGAGGTGTTCCCCAGTGGACAGTACTAGGTCCAGTCTTGTTCAGTATATTCATCAACGACTTGGATGATGGACCGGCATACCCTCAGCAAGTTTCCAGATGATACAAAACTGGGAGGAGAGACTGACACATCAGAGACCTGAACAGGCTGGAGAGTTGGGTGGTGAGGAACCTAATGAAGTTCAATAAAGGCAAGTGCAGGGTGCTGCACTTGGTGGGGAATAACGTCCAACACTGTTACAGGTTGGGGGCTGACCTGCTGGAGAGCAGCTCTGCGGAAAAAACCTGAGAGTCCTGGTGGACATAAGGATGACCATGAGTCACCTTTGTGGCCGAGAAGGCCAATGGCATCCTGGGGTACATCAAAACCAGTGTGGCCAGCAGGTCAAGGAAAGTTATCCTTCCCTTCAACTCTGCCCTGGTGAAGCCCCATCTGGAGTACTGTGTCCAGTTCTGGGCTCCCCAGTTCAGGAAAGACAAGGAACTACTGGAGAGTCCAGCAGAGGGCTGTGAAGATGATCAAGGGAATGAAACACCTCTCTTATGAAGAAAGTCTGAGAGACCTGTGTCTGTTTAACCTCAAGAAGACTGAGAGGGGATATTATCAATGTTTATAAATACCTAAACAGCAAGTGTCAACAGGATGGGGCCAGACTCTTTTCAGTAGTGCCCAGTGACAGAACAAGGGGCAGTGTACACAAGGTGGAACACAGGAAATTCCATCTAACCTTGAAGTTGTGGAGTCTCCCTCTCTGGAGATATTCAAACCCACCTGGATGTGTTCCTGCCCAGCCTGCTCTAGGTGAACTTGCTCTGGCAGTAGGGTTGGACTAGATGATCTCCAGATTTCCCTTCCAACCCCTACCATTCTGTGATTATGTGACTAAGCAGATGAAAGTCATAGCCTAGAAAATGTACTCAATTTTGCAGAGGAGTGAAGAAAACCTATAATTTCAGATTAGTTAATTATGAGATATTACAGACCTGATAATGTTCTCATTTAAGGGGATAGCAATGTAATATTTGAAAGATTCTGTAGATGGCAGTATTGGAAAAGAATTACCAGTGGCTAAAATAAGCACAGGTTTCATCACAGTCTTTCTATAAATTTTAAATTATTCAGCAGGATTACTTCGTGTCATATACTTTCATAAAGCGTATTAAAATAATTTTTCTTGACTTCAAGGCATCATAATGGAATGCTACTACCCTTTTCACAAAGAAATAAGTTAATAAATATATTTCTTCAACTATATATTAGTCTGTGAATTCCATAAATACAAATGCTACCTGTCAATGTACAGCTCTTGAAGTAAAGAAAGCAAATATAATGAGCTTTTCATCATTCTGTCCTCTATCTAGTGAGATATTGGTCAAGTAATAAAGCAATTTCCTTGATGAACAAATGGCAAGCAACTTCTTTTGGCCATGTTTACCAACTAAAGTCAACTCTCTAGATACTATTCTATGACAAAGTCCATTATTCTGATATAAAAATACAGCAAATTTTTGAAAATACCTGAAAATTTGACAGAAAAGAAAAAAAGTAATGACAAATTTGTAACTATTTAATCCATCTTCATAGTCATAAGGAATGAATTAATAATAAAAGACACTGACTTTTGGAATAATTTTAATATAAAGATCTTTTTCATTCTACGTAGTCTAGAGTGTTGCTTGATATATTTGGACTTCTGTTTTAAGAGACATTAATTCATAGTACGATTTAGCTCAAGACTTTTACAAGACAAGACACCTTAGGTACAAACACTCAAGTGCACATGCATGCATGCACACACGTTGGATTTATCTGACAATGCAGTTAGACTTACTGAATTAACACACAAACTGTTTAGTAGTTATTATTTGGAAAACTGGTTTTATGTTTAAATATTTAAAGGATAACTGCAGGCACTTATTAGCTTGTTGTTTTGAGTCACAGTGACTATTGTGTTTATTTAAGCAGCACCAGTCCCATCAAGCTTTCTGATTCCTTTGTTGTTGAATCCTTCAGAAATATAGGAAAATATTTCAATAAGAGCTATAGCAGTCATGTCCATAACGATAAAAGGTGCTGTTAAAGTTTTACCTAAAAAGCAATATAAACTTTCAGATATATCAGTGGCAGTCCAGTAAACTCAATATTCATGGTAGGCACAAGAAAACATACATTTTTAATATGTATCTGTATAATTTAAAATGTCAAGTAGAATAAAGTCAGTTGCTTGCTTACATACATGCCATGGATTTATTGTCTATAAACTCAAGCAGAAGTCATACATGACAAAATGAAGTGATATGCTGTACAACAGTAATGCCCTTCACAGCAGGCCAGCCATGAGTGACATGATGTTCCAATAAAAATTCAGTAATACACATACCATTCACTCCAGTTATACGAGCAAATAAGAACAAGATACAACCAGCTAACTTGCACTTAGCAGGATGACTCTGGAATTATTTTCAGACTTCCTCTATAAGCATGAATGATTTGCTGAAAATCTGTTAGTCATCTTACTTTGTGAGGGTGTTCAGAGTTAGAAACTGTGTCAAGAGTAGGAACAGGTTTTAAAGGAAAGGCACCTAGATTTAAGTATGTATATGTGAGTTCTATATATAAGTTTCCATTATGACTAATGAACATCTAGTCAATAGAATCAGTGATCCTATTTACCTGCTAAGTTTCTCTAAATGTAGGTGCTTAGTGCTGTTTGAGATGCCCTGGCATCTAAAAGCATCTAGTCTATCCAAAAGCATCCGAACAGGGTACACATATATGGCATAAGACCTGTTGGACACCTGTGCCTTTCTGGAATGGCCCACGAAGGTAAGGCAATACAGGTCATGAAAAAAAGCACAGTAGGTACCTACATTTAGGAAACTGAATGGAGCCTGGAGGAGGCTATTTCAGGATAAGGTGACTCTCTAGGTCTGTTGACTGTTTTGCATAGCGATGCTATCCAGTTGCCTGAAGAGAGGCCCTGGCTACATACATGCTGCCATATACCCCTCTCAGCTTCCAGCTGTCAAATGCAGCAATGGCCTGAATATACTAAAGCATCTCAGTGGCAAATGACAAATATGTTTAATCAACTGAATCCCGTCTTACGTCATAGTTGACCACAATGAGTACTTTCATGCCTATGTGTATGTGTAGGCAGCTAAATGTATGTTTATCAATGCCAAAATTAATCCCTCTGATTATATAGTAATCTATTTTCCTGACACTCTCAAAATAGTATGCAGAATACCAGCTTGCTTGTACTCCAGTCCTCCTTAAAGCACACTTGCATTGTTGTCAGACTAAATCCAGTCTAAAATATGACTAAGTAAAGATCTCAATTTGAAACAAGATTAACAAGCTTTTAGATACTTAATCCTGTACCAATTGCTCTACCGGACTGTACTGAAATACTCACAGTCCAGCACATGCCCTAGTCTTTAGACTGCTGAAAGCTTCCAGTGCAGAAATAGTCCCAGTGAGGGGATCTCAGACTGGGTGTTTTTTCTTGTAGGTTTAATCTTGAAAGCATTGTAAGAGCATTTCAGAATAAATTAGCAATATAAACTAGAATAAACTTACTACCAAAGCCAGGCATGGAATAAACATATGTAGATGTTGTTTGTATCATATTTTCCTAATTGCTTAGTGATTATACGTTAATTTTCACTATCATGATACAAATACTTGAACCCACATCTGTCGCATCCTCAAAGAATATACTAACTTTGTATGTAAGGTTCTTTCTTTTTCCTCTATCATCTAATCTCTTCTAGAATTTTTTTGTTTACAGAAATATTAATTGGACAAAAAGAAATAGAAAATATCCATTTCTTGGCTATAATGTCCATATCCTCAGATGCAGGAGAATTTCCTGGTACTGAGGTTTCATAGCTGCTCACAGTGCAATTTGCTGGCTCATATGACTTATTCCTAGGCATTCGTTTCTTAGTATGTGTCATACTGAAAGACTGTGGACTATTGTTTTGACTTTGGCTGGTAATAGCTATTTTAGTCTTTGGAAAACCAGAGATCTCTTTAGGGATTTAGCCATATGTTCCTAGACATTACTTCTTAGCTAATTAGATCATACTAATTAGATCTCTATTTTTTTATTTCATTGTAGAGATTACAACTCCACAGCAACAAAACCAAACCAAACTGTAAACATCACTTACAAAATTGTATGCTTTTTTTATTTTTTTATTGCTCAGAATAATGATCGTAATGATTGCCTCTGTCTCTCCTCCTCAGGGACAGCAAGAATTACTGATGGCTGCAAGTCTAGAAAAAAATTACAACTTTCATAAGTACATTGTTCTAACCATTCTATGCAAGTTGTGTTAATAATCAATACTTTTGTTAACATACTCCACTTGTTGCTGCACTGAAGTGGAAGTTGAACGATGCTTTTTTTTTGTTTCTATATGTGAATTAGTTTATAAGTTATGAAAAGTTAGCTCCTCAAAGACTAAATTAAAAGTAAGAAGTCAACAGAAAATTACATTTCCATTTGGATAAGGTGTAATTAATTTTTTTTACTTTTTCCCTAATATTTCCATAGGGAAAAAAAAAAAGAAATCCAACACAATATTAGTAATCTTTGAGCTACAACCTTAAGCAAATTGAATCTCAATATGAAGACTTCTGTACAGCCATATTTGTAATTGTTTTCCAAAATGAAAAAAGCAACTGGTAGAGCTGCTGACTCACTCCCTATGAAGGACTGAAACCACTGAATATTTCTGACTGTGGAGGATAAAGCTTTCAGGCAGGAGTCTGTTGCTGATGAACTGTACATGCCACGGCCCTGAGCACATCCTCCAGCTGCTTCCTGAGGCTTTGTCTTTTTGGTCTCAGGTCCAGGCTACAGGTGGGGCTTGTGTCTGAGAAGTCACAGCAGGAGCTTACTCCTGCACTACACAGGGTGCTTTTTAAACAGAGACTCCTGCCCTTGATCCCTCTCTGTACTCCACTGGAGCAGCATGTCATCCACGCCTTGCCTGGCCATGTTGATTTGGACAAGGAGTCTGATCCACAGACTGACTTGCATGCTTGACCTTAAACCTTGCCTTATCACTGTGGACCTGTCTGCTGATCTGACCTCTGGAGCTCTCCTGGCTGCTTATCATAGCCCTTTACTCCGTGCCTCACTGAGGGCAGGGCTCTGGCTGGAGTCACCTCTGCCCTGCCAGCAATGTTATATCACTTCTGGCTCCCAGCTCTCCCTGCTCCCTGACAGTAAGCCTGGCTTCTAACACCACCAAAATGAAACAAATACTGAGACAAAATTATAGCTTGGGGTTAGGGCATGGTGATAAGCGACAGAGTTCTGTGAAAAATCTTTGATATATTTAGTTGCCAAAAAGGTTTTGAGAGAAGAACAAACAAACTGGTACAGCTAGTTAATATCACAGACTGACTTGTCTATCCAAACCATGATGTTTTACCTTCCTCCAGTCATCAGGAACTTCCCATGATCACCATGACCTTTCAGAGCTTATCGATAGCAAGCAGCCTCACAGTGATATTGGCCATCTCCCTCAGCACTCAGGATGCACCCTGGCTGGTGCCTTGCCCATGTGTACATTTGATGGGCTGACGTCCTCCCAAATTCTTTCCCCGACATAAATAAAGTTTCACTTCCCCAGGCTCAGCTATCAGCCTCAGGGAGGCTTGATAGGGTTTTGACAAGAGAAAAATAAGTCGAACAAGACTTTGAGTATATTGGCTTTTTCAATGTTCTTTGTCACTAGGTGACACTCCTTTGAGGAGAGGCCTTACATTTTCCTTAGCCACCTTTTTGGAAACCCATATGTTTTCCCTTTGCATCCCTTGCCAGTTTCAACCCCTGCTGAGTTTTGACTCATAATTCTATCCCTGTTCAACTCAGGCACTGACTCTATATTTCTGCTGGGTAGCCTGTCCCTGTTTCCGCAGCCTCTGTGCTTTCTGTCTTGGAGTTTGAGCTCAATTTTTTCATGTGTTGCTTTTCCACTGAAAGTTTCCTTGACATGCTGAATTGCTGAAAGTTTTGAGGCAATAAGCTGCTCGAAGAAACTGTCAAAATGTAATGCCATCCAAACGTAGACTGAGGTGTGTACAAGTACTTCTGCTTCAATGGTGGGAACTGAGCTGCAAGAATAACCTAGAAAGCTTTGTTGATTGGGGTGTGTGAGCATTACAGGGCTGATGAAATGAGAATAACAAGGGTAACCTGAAAGGTATTAACACGTAGTAGAGGAGAAGAAAAGCACACTTCAGCAATAGTACTTGCAGAAACTTTGTGTTCCTGTCGCTCTAACTGGTCTACAGGGATTTAGAGCTTCTCTTGGTACCATTTAGGAATGTATAGTTTCATCAGGTATTAGTACTCAGCTTAGAAAAGTGAGTCATCAGTCAGATACAGAACAGTAATATTTGCTTAAATGCCCATTGTGCTTACAATGCACCACACAGTGCTGACTGGCCTAGTGAGTAATGTAGTAGTTACACAGCACAACTTCTACATATTGAGCTTATAAGATTGGCAAAGGCATCTATTCACCTCACTTGTTTTAGCAGAATTTCTCTGGAGTAAACACATGTAATACAGGAACTGCCTTGTGTAAGTTTAGCCAAACGTCTTATTTTCTTATCTTAGGTGAGAAAAAAAGGTTTTTACCAAGAAAACAACAATGAAGTACCTCAGCATTTGACAAGACATGTTAGTTTTGCATATGCTTCTCATAAAAGCAAATGGAAAAGCTTAAATTGTCTTATTCTTCACCTTAAAAGTTTATCTACCTATAGATGCAATTTTGCAAAAATGAATTTTTATACTGATCATCTCTGTGCACTGCAGTAGAGTTAAAGCATTCTGTTGTGAGATATGGGTGTGCATTTCCATGTACCTGTCAAGTCAGATCTTTTCCTTGCATATAATCAGTACTTACAAGATCTACAGATAATTTACAAGCAAATTAGAAGTCATTCTAGTACTTCCTGTAGTTAGTCCTGATGCATCATGGCAAGATATGTTGTTTTCTCACATTTGTTCAGATATATTTATTGTGAATTAAACCTTTTTTTTTTTTTTTTTTTCCCACAAAATGGGAATAAAATATTTGCATCTTGGAAGTTTCAAAATGAAATATATTTAAAAGACTATTGTATTTGATATCTGTAAATCAGGATGATAACTCCTTTTTAAAGCATTCTGACATCTGCTGCTGAAGATGTGGTTGTTATTTTTTAACACTCTGTTTGTTACGTAAAGCCATGGATTTAATTCATTCTCTGGGTGGTGCTCTAAAAATCACCTTTTTCATCCTTTTGTCCCCTCTCTGCTCCAAGGCTTTTTATGGTAGCAATCTTCCTTTCATGCACCTCCCAATGGTAAGCAATGTAGCACTTCAGTGCTGCCGCAGCTGGACATTTTGCTGTCAGACTAGTCATTGTCCCTGCTTCCTTCAATAGGCAGTAAAGAATTAACTACATTGATGCAGTGAAACTGAATCTGACACAAGGACTTTCAGGTGCCTCATTGTACACTTCACCTGAAATGACCTTTTAAGCAGCAGCATATTTTAATATAAGATTGACCGCTGTGGCACACTTCCTCCATATGTAAGTCTCACTGTGCAAAAATTTGCTGCGAGAAGCCTGATGTCCAAATGATACATAAAGCAAAAATGTCTATGTACAAAATTAGTTATTATTTCTGAGTGTTTTTAAAGTATGAAGATACCAGCATAAGGATTACATCTTTAGCTACTAATGGAAAACATTGTCTGTTCCCTACTGAAAAAAAAAGAGACAATCACCTAAAAAATACGTATGAAAATTATGAAGTATTATGTCCTCTGTACCTGATAGTGTTTATAAGTTTTAGTGAGATAAATTACATCACCTAATCTGTTTAACAAGTTTTATTACTTCCAGGGTAATTCCTATTCTTATAACTGTTTTTATTTTTGTCAGCTTTTAAGTATAGGTGCCAGGAACTTCACATTTCTGATATTATGTAGTATATTACTACAGGCAGTGGATATCCTTGATATCATAACAGGTGTTATGATGTTTAGAATGGGAGTAATTTGTTAATATGTAAGGTGTTTGCATGAGGATACATACATAGGTTGAGTAACAATATGGCTCATCAGCAATAACAATCAGGCTCATCAAAAGCCTGATTCTGATCATTCAAGCATTTAATAAACCAATTGTATTTGATATTCCAGAGATTAAAGCTTACTTTTAGACCTACTGAGAATTTGTGTGGTTAAATCCATGCACCTTCTTTATAAGTACTATTTGCAGTCTAGAGGAGGAAATGAACAAAAAGACCAGGGGTATTGTTGCTACCCATTTACGAGGCATCCTCAAATCATTACGCTGCTGACAGGTGAGAGATCTGGATCCTGTATAATGGTGCATCTGTCTGCTGGACACAGTCCACCAGGAACACCTTGAATCCTATTCTGAGAGAGGACGTGTGACAAATAGACTAATTACAAACTCTTGCATCATGCTGACTATATGCCAGTCTAATAGCTACAGCCCATCTGCGATAAGCGATGAACGGTGTAACTGGATGGCATGTGGATTCACGAGCAGGTGCTACACAGAAAATTTGGGTGTGGAAAGACAGCATAAAGTTGCCTAGGAAAGCACCGTGAGGACATCTTGAACATATATTTGACTGAAAGCAAGTTACTATAAACCTGTGAAACTAAGAGCACCAAAATGAAGAAAGATGGTGGCTTCTTCTAACAGAAACAGCATAGCTGCAGCAGGAAAACTCAGAGAAGTGAGGAGAGCAGCATTTACAGCTCAGGCATTTGGTGCTGCTGTTAACTAAGGGGTAAAAAGGGTCTATCACACACTGGTATAAATGTACCCCGCATATCTAAATTGACTGACTTACTCCAGTGAACCCACAAATACAACAAACTAATAATCCAATGATAATGAATTAGCTAGTAACTAACATAATTATGTTTTGAATAGGTGATGACACTATAATAGGGAAAATTGGAAACAGTTTAAAATTACATAAACAACACAGAAAAGTGCAATTAATTATCATTTTGCTGAAGGAATTTTAACCAGCCCAATTTCTTAGAGATACATGAAAAATCAGCACTGAGAGAAGTGGTAAAAAAGAACGATGAAGTTGTGTATAGCTCAAAAGTGTACATTGTATCATCACTGTAATGGTGTGAAAGTGCTCTGTTTCAGTATAAAATAGGACAATTTGAATTATCAAGCGTATCAGTATGCTTATCAGTATGCTTAAAAACAAATTTCAACAGCAATTCATGAACTCTTTACACTTAAAATGTGCATTCTTATGACACACAAAGCAATTAATGGAAAATTCTCCACAAAGACTTTCATCTGTATGGTGAAGAAATAAATGTTTATTCTGACTCCTGCAAAACTATTTTGCATTTGAATTTTTAAACAATATAAAATTTACACTTACGTTTATTTGAGAATGAATACTAACAAGATCACATTTATTTTGCATTACAACTATGGGCTTGATTGCTAAATGAAAATAAGGCACGCAGAAGACAAAGTGGAATTAATTTGCTATTAACTGTGTTTTATTCTGAATTTAGGTTATTTTTAGTCTTTTGGAAAGTGAAGAATTGGAACTATTATGTACAGCATTTAGGAACTATACAGAATAACTGTAGACAACTGGTGCCATAATAATGCAGTCCTCCCAAAATGTACTTCAGAAGACATTTCCTCCTGTATTTTTCAGATATTTCCATTAGCGATCCATCTTTCAGAAGTAATGAATCATCATGGATGTCATTTACACCCTTTTATATCCGGCATAAGACACATATCAAACTGCAGTTTCAGCCTCTGTCTCCAGACGGTATCCTGTTTTACACTGCGCAGCGACTGGGTACTCAGTCAGGTAAGGACATTCCATTTGCTGGTATCCTACACCCAGGGACTCTTTGAAAAAGAAAGGCAGTGCATTGAAGGGATTCAGGCATTCAGTCTCTGTAACTCATTGTCCACAGTGACTGGGTTTTGAACTGTGAATAATCAATTTCATAAGGAGAAACATGCCTAGCAAAATTTTTGATTAGTCCAAAGCCAGAAAGTATTTAATGAAGTGGTTCAGGAAACCATTTTCCCCTGAAAATAACTGCAGCCAGCTTTTCAACAGACACTTACTGATACTGCTGCCACAGTTTCAGTGCAGCTACACTGGGATTCACAGTCTTGGGGTTTGGCTCGGTGTGTTAAAATGACCACAAATAAAGCAATATAAAAACTAATCAAACAAGCTAACTGAAAGTGAACATGCTATGAGAGAGCTAATGATGCTTATTGGAAGTTTAACTTTTTACTGCATAAAGCTGAAAAGCTTGCTGGTGCATCACACAAAGCATACAAGTTCTGTATTTGACAGATATGCAGAATGAAAAATAACAAATCTAAATATGTTTTCTACTTTTATAAAAGTGTTTTAACCTTCATACACTACTGGTACCTCCTGTTTGACTTTTTCTAATTATGACCACATATGGAAAGGCAGCTTCAAAGAAAAAGATATGGAACATCTGTAATACAAATATATTTATTTGCAAAGAACTCTTGTCTTTTACAATTAATCTTTTGTAATCCTGTCACTTTCGGGACAAATTCTGAGATTCTCAGTGAAGAGTTCTCTCCTGCATGAACTGAAGCATTACATGGGCCATGAAAAATAGAAGAGAAAAGAATATCTTTCTCAAAAGAGTAGTCAGGGGTCATGGAAGCAACTAGTAAT
The DNA here is from genome assembly GCA_013400555.1 of Jacana jacana. Lineage (NCBI taxonomy): Eukaryota > Metazoa > Chordata > Aves > Charadriiformes > Jacanidae > Jacana > Jacana jacana. Next base: position 30,869 of record VZTM01035977.1, read on the forward strand.
ATAAAGAAATTAAATATCTCTTTGGAAGCACCAAAGAGAGTGCTAAGTCTGTTAAACTTGGACCAAAAGTGATTTAGCGTGAGCATGTCCTTGTTCTATTGTAATTAGCGATAGAACGAGAGGGAACGGCTGAAAGGTGCAGCAGGGTAGGTTTAGGCTGGACATTAGGAAGAAGTTCTTCACAGAAAGAGTCGTCAGTCACTGGAATGGGCTGCCCAGGGCGGTGGTGGAGTCACCATCCCTGACTGTGTTTAAGAGTAGAGTAGATGCGGTGTTGAGGAATATGGTGCGGGGGACAACTTTGTAGAGTAGGGCTGATGGTTGGACTTGACCAAGGGTCTCTTCCAACCTAAATGATTCTATGATTCTATTGCCATTCATGAATGTTTAATTTGCACAGGAATGAATATTTTATTTAAATAACTTTCTAGAATCATACAATTTCATTTCAAAACAAAAAACATCTTCTATAGAGTAATTTAATTTCTTTACAGCTTTTCTACTCCCATTTTCACTCTTCTGAAGTTTTGAAAGATTTAGGAAAAGCTAGTAATCTAGCTGTTTATTTTTGCCTTCATATAATCCTGTCAAATCCAGACAGAATTAGACTGATGAAAGACTCAGAAGTATTCTTAGCAGCCAGCAGATGTGAAAGAGCTTTCTGTTGAGGATTAATTTAGAAAGCACTTTATATAAAGACTTTTCTTTTATATAGTTATGCAAGATGTAATAAACATTGCCGAAACCACAGGATTTTTTTCTAAAATTCCTTTTTAATTGGAAATTATTAGAACAATTATTTTCCTCTCTAGGTAAAGCTCTTAAAAAAAAAAAAAAGAAACAAACAACAAAATGAGCTCTGACTATACAGGTAATTTAGCAATGATACCAAGTTGTAGCATCTCACAGCTGCACAGTTAAACCTTGGCTTGGCTTGTCACCCATGTAAACACTACACGGGGGCTTTCCTTTTGGGGACATGCCCGCCTAAAAAATCCTCCCATCATCAAAAAGAAAAACTTTATCAGGTGAAGTAAAAATAAATATGAGATTTAAATGCAAACATTTCCTTCTTGCTTTGTTCTTTTCAAAGAACAGGATATGCATTTCTAGAAAGGGTGAGTAGGTGGGTAGTCTCCTTCCACAAAAGCTATTCTTCTGGTTCCAGCTTCCACTGCTCTAACATTGTGCTTACTTCAGTACACACATTTAAAGACTTGGCAAGCTGGCATGAATTGCCAAACGTCCTATGAATCTTCACCTGTTAGCAGAATTTCCTATAACTCTGTCAGTTTTCATGCTTTGTCAGCTGTTTCTGTACATGTATTGTGACTTTGGTAGTATTGGTTTCTGCAGCCCCTATGAAAACAATTTCCAAAGTTTTGCAAAATTTTAAGTGGCTAGCTTTATTAATAATGAGCTGAGGAAAAAAAAAAAACAAACAACAAAACAACGTGAGGTGTGTATGCATATTTTAGTCTGGAAATTTGCAGATAGAATGAGAAGGTGACTTTCCTCCCCCCGGCCCCCTCCCCTTTGATGACTTGTTTTATGTCAGTGAGGTAAAAATGGGGGAGATGCTGACAGTTTTATGCACTGCTTCTGAGTAAGGTCTCTGTGAAGAATACAGCATTCTTGTAGAGTTCAGCAGAGCAATGGTAAAAGGCCAGCTCACTTCACATTTTCTCAAGTGCAGTGAATCCTATTTCTACCAATGAACGTGTGAGGGGCCCATTGAATAAATAACCTTTAATTCAGATGTGGTTTCCTGGATGCTCATCTGCTGCTTGAACAATGCATAATTTAGTCCATTTACATAGCAACCACTCTATATACTTGAGGGCCTTGGCACTCTGGCTAAAAGGCAATAAGGAGCATTACTTTTTTGTTGAGAGATAGCATTCCTGAAGCTTGGCATTTGTTCGTGAAGGTGGATCATGCTGTAGACTGTCTGCACTACTCCAGAGTTCAGGCCAGGTCGATGGAAAGGTTTGCTCCCTGACGAGATGAGAAGGAACAGTTATGCTGGGTGACTAAGAAGGAAGTCAGGTTAATAAACAGAATGGGATGACTCATGCTAAATTTAATACTCCACATTTGTAAAACCAGGGCTCTGTCTGTCTTTAACAGGATTATGTTACCTACCTCGTCTGAAAATCCTCAAAAATTTAACTCCTGGTATTTAAGGCATTGCAGTTTAAAAACCTAAAATGTGAAGAGACAGCCAGTATGGGGGTGTGATATCTGCATGGTTTTCTAAGACATTGTTTATGGTGAAAACTGAATCATGGAATTGAGTTAAAATCTTTTGAAAAAGATTTTTCTTTTTTCTTTTCTTTCTGCTCTGGGATGGTGCTCTAAGTGGGAGTGGAATATCCCTATTGACACAGTGATTTTTTACATAGCTTGAGAGGTTTACAGGCTTGGCTTGAACTCTGTTCTCAGTCTTGCATTAGCTGTGAGATGTGGCTCCATATGCAGAGTACTTTAAGAAACTGGATCCATATGTGGCTCCTGTAAGTGTGCATTGTCACCACTAGGTAAAAAGATCAAGTTCCAGCAGCTGCAACAAAACAGCTATAACCTGTCAGCTGACTGATACTTAACAGGGCGCATGCACTCAGACCATGGCAAAGACAGACTCAAGGTAAACAAATGCTTAAACACAAGAAAGGCAGCAAAAGATAGAGATTAAGCTGTGAACAGCCAGCCTCAACCATACTGATATATTATTGGCTAACAATTAGCAGCAGGAGTTGCAGATGGGTGGGGAATAAGCCTCATCTCATCTCTCTGTTCTTTGTTCTGTGTTCTCCCCATTTATAGCCCTCCCTCTTCTGCTTCTGGGCCTTACTGTGGCTCCAGGAAATGTGCAGGAGACCAGCTGTGAAGGGCGGCTACTGATCAGTCATTTCAGATAAGGTTTCCTCTCATGCGGAGACCACAGTGCAGCACCATCCCTGGCCACAGAGCACAGCCATTCAATTGGAGGCTGACATGGCTATTGCAACCCCTACTAGACAAGAAAAGTTCTGGTCCTGGAAAGGTACATAAAAGGTCACAGCACAAGAGGATGTGATTTGGGTCCATGGAAAATCATACAGGATAGCTGGCTGAAGGGAAAACTGTGAAGAACAGAATAATGAAAAGAGGGAATGAAAAGTTGGAAAGCAATGTGAACTGAATTCAGTAAGGCAGGAAAGAGCAGCGAGCAAAGATAAGTCTGGAGCTAAGATGGTTATAGGATACATGATACCAACAAGAGGAAATAATACTGCTGAAGACACAGGCATTTTATTATGGTGGCTATTATTACTTATGGACTATTTATTAAGAGGTCAACTTAGAATGAAGATGTGCACATACTGAAACCAACCCACAGAAGGAGGGTTCATTAACTGAGAATGATTGCCGTGAAAGATACTGCTTATGAGAAAATAGGGTTCAGATGTTCATTCTGTCACTGAGACAATGCCAATGATCAATCAGTGCTTCAGAAAAAGAAGGTGAGAGGAAAGTGGAGGAAAATGCTACCCAATACAAGGGACATTCTGGCCTTGAGCTAGAGGTGAAAGGTGAGGTAAAAGCAACGGAGGGCATAGACTGAGGCCAGCAACTATACATCCAGAAATGCTGCCTCAGAGCTCCAAAATGGATGAAGGAACCCAGGCTATGGATACTCTGTAACCAGGAAACCTCTGCCTACAGCTCTTGAGACACCCTGCAGAAGCAGCTGCTACCTCAAAGCCTCTGTCACCAGGACAGCAGAGGATTCCCTTTAGTAACAGAGGATGAGAAAAAGGACAAGCATCAGATGTCATATGAGTCTTTGGAAAGGAATCACCTTCAGCAATCTAGAAACTAATCAGTGAGTTTCGAGCACACAGGGAGGGAGCCTTTAGAGGGACTTGCATCTCTGTATCACTGGGGACAGGACAACGGGATCAAACAGGTGAACAACACTGAAGGTTGCATCCACTGTTTCCAAAGTTACTTAAAAAGATGCTGCTTTCACAAACTAATGGGAAATCCTTCTTATTCTCACGTTGCAGCAAAATGTAGGAATAAATTCAGGTACTTTAACAGGTAATAAAGACTTTGCCTTATACACATACACGCAGAGCACAAAGATAGACTTTGAGTCACTGTGGGGAAAAGCCCCTGAAAGAAAAATATTAAAAATACAATCCAAGATACCCTCCCTGCCCACAGTCTGTCAGCCAGAGATCCTCTGACATTGTATATTGGGTTTAGGCCGATTTGATAGTGAAAGCAGTAACTGCAGAGATCTCTGCCCAACGCACTTGTTATGCGTTGTAATGCTTCTGGCATGAAAAGGACATCTCAAAGAAGAGTGCAGCACTCCTAGTGTGCATTTCAAACTGTACAAAGTTTAGACATGTTACAACATAGATGAGTTTCCTATGGTAACATAAAAACATGGCGACCTGATACTGCTTAAGCGTAATCTCTCAAAACAGGGATATGCAGATACATCTGCATGTCTCAATAAAGGCTGAACGGGAAGGGCATTGTCACCATTTGGGAGAATTTAAAACTTGAGTGTGTGACTAACAAACTGGCTTACAGACTTGCATACTTATTCAGAGAAGCAGCAAGCTGAAAATTTTTGTCATGCATTCAGAATCCATCACAAAAAGTCATATAAACAGATATCAACACGGATAATCCAAATCTCACAGTAGTAGTCAGATGGGCTTGTGGGAGATTTTTCATCAGCTCTCAGTTTTAGGAACTGACTGGACTCAAGACATAGAGCTGACTTGGCTTCTGGGACTGCTGATATCTGATATGGGAGTAGGTGAAACGTGCACATAATAAAAATCTGAAAATTAAAGTAATAAAAATTGATACCTGTTTTGGAGCACTGGCTTTGACTATGGAACAGAGACAATCCACCCTGAGGTGGAGCAACTTTGACCTTTAGTCATTTGGTGAAAACCCTGAAATGGGGTTTGCAAGTAAAAGTGCTATTTTAACTCCAGGACAGTTCCTTCCTTAAGGCAACACCTGCTACATAATCCCTTTCCACCAAGAAGACAAGGAAACAATCTTTTAGCATTTAAACTATGAAAAACAAACCCTCTTTTTTCTCATTTTTTGTTCTACTGTAACAAGAGCAGATTAGATGTGGTGTTGAGAGATCTAGTGTAGGGGGGAACTTGTAGAGTAGGGCTGATGGTTGGACTTGATGATCCCAGGGGTCTCTTCCAACCTAAATGATTCTATGATTCTATGATTCTAAGGAAGGTGCAGAGGCAGAAAAGTGCATCAGAATAGAACTGAATGCTGTAACCATTGAAGGTTTTATTCAACGTGTAGGGTCTTGACATGTTGCAGTTTCAAGCCACAGCCAAACTTCAACGGCCTATTGCTAAAGAAGATTCAACCTGAGTGATACGGATTGCCTTACAGCTCCTTACACACCACTCAACAGGTTGGGCTAAGACTGGCGTGCATGACAAAAGAACCACTGTTCACAACGGTTGTAAATGACTGAGTGCCTACCTCAGGAGCCTCTGCTTCTTTTGTGGTGCGGCTAAATAGTCCATATTAGATGAGAAAATCTGAAAAGTCCATATTAGATGAGAAAATCTGAAAAGCTTTAAGCAAAGCTTTATGTCCTGTGTTTAGGTTCCATTTTCTAGAAAATAGGGACCAGCTATAAACTCTAGACCTGGAAAAACAGAGGACGTCATGTCCTTCAGGCTTAACAAAACCAAACTTCCTCAGAAGGGTGTTTGATGCCAATTACAGTTGTATGGGGCAGGTTTGACTGATGGTTAAACTGAAGCAGTGGAAACTACCCTGCTTTCCATACTAAGACAGCTGAGAGGAGAAACTCAGTGGTAAGAATGCTGTTTGTTTAAAATGGTGATGCAATTCCATGGGCCTGCACAGGCTTCAGCTGTGCGACTCATCCCTCAGAGATGGGGCATGTTGAGGTCCCTTGTTGAAGATATCACTGGTTGCTAAAGTGAAGAAGACCAAAGACAAGCCTGTAATTTGCCTTCACTTTGAGGGGAAGTTTCACGGACACTGACTATGCAGAACTTCACATTAGAGTCCTAAAATATTTTCAGCCAGTTTCCCTCTAAGTAGTACCTACAGCATGACACACTTCATGGAGGAATCCGAACACCCTGCTGTTGTTGTGGACTAAAATGGCAAATTGTCTGTGAAAGAAGATCTAAATAGGAGAGTATTGAGAGCCTCAGGGAGAGGTGAAATTGGACAGTTTAAATTTCTTGTTCAGAACTAGCAGAAAAAGTTACTCCAGTTTAAACAGTGGCCTCAAATCAGTGCTAGAACATAATCCAGAGTACTTACCCATAACCTCTCTTTACCTTGTAGACAGTAGATGCAGAAATACATGTTTGCTCTTGTATTAAAACTAAGACTCCAGAATTCAGTGCAAATACCTTAGCAACAGACATCGTTAGGCTTGAGTCTGAAGCACTATGAACAAGTGCTGAAAACGTGCCCACTTTTTCCTAGACATCACTAAGGCACTGTTGTCTAATTATCATCTCGAACAGATCATTAGCAAATGTGCAAAGCTACCAAAAAACTTCCCTGCAAGTCAGGAAGTCTTGGACAAGTTCCACCTTCTCCAGCCCCTGGTTACAAGACAGATGAGGAAGCAACAGCAACCCTGGTCAGATGTTCTTCTTCCTAGACAGCAAAGAACAAGTATTCATGTCCTTATGCAGGTCTGTGTGTCTGGGAAGGAGACGGGATAGAAGGCTGCCAAAGACGCAGTTTTGATGCTTCTTTCTTACCCAAGGATTGAGGTCCCAACAAAAGAAACAGACAAGCAGGTGATGTACATTGCTCAAAGAAGTGAGATGAGTGCATTCCAACTGTGCATTGAAAAATTAAGCAAGCTTGGAGCCATGTCACCAAGCAAGAGAAACTGCAAGTGAAGAGAACAGTATTCATTTTCTGAAAAAAGTAGAAACAGACAAGGTACTCAAAAAGAACACTAAACGCAGGAAAATAAAACTGGAACAACTGGAACTAGCAAGCTAGAAGGAAGCGCTCTGCCATAGATGGGCTGCAGTTAGAAGTAGGAAGGGCTGCCCTCTCAATCTTCCTGTAGGTGGCTGAGGCAGAGAAGCTGAGGCAGGAAGCACACGCTCTAAAGCTGCTAATGCAAGTGGAACATCTCCACCTTGCCTGAATATGCACTTGAGTGATTGCTGAAGAGAGAGGTATAATTTTAATAACTTTCACAAGCCTCGAGCAAATTGAGCCATTAATTTTTAACTTCACTAAAGACAATGTAATTCAAGGATTAGATAAACTTAAAAATTAAACCCCTTAGAAAGCAACCTTCATCATTCTACTAACAGGTCTACCTGCTTTATACTTTCCAAATTTAGAAGGATTTCTTCATTAGTAAAATACTACATCGGTTTTACTGGTAACTATCAGGAGATAAAGCTTACATTCAAATTTAACGAACATATTTATAAATGAAATTTATAAACTTATTAAAAACCTAACAGCTTTATGCCTACTGCTTCCAAAAGCAGTATCAAAAAAGTTAAATTGCATGGCCAAACATCAAAATATTTGAAAATGTGACTTCCCATTTGTAGACTCTTCTGTTGTCTTCTTCTGCCTCCCTGTCACCTCCCCCTATTAGACTCCATCTCTACCTTTACACACGTTCCTTCCAGCTACCACTTCCTAACGTATTCCAGATTTTCTGCTTCATGTTTGTAAGTACAGTTCACTGTGGTACTGTCTCTTTTTACATTGCTTGTAAGACAAGAAACACTGGTAGTACAAGAAGAGATAACTCCCTCCTAATACTGTCATGGAGGCCTCCAGAAGAACAATTCAATAAAATGCTTATCTGTTCCTACAGCTGTCAGATCGTTAAACCCAAAACGTCCCTGTTACAAAAAGCAGCTTCAGGGAAAGCAGGGTAGCTTTGGTGCTGACAAACATTCAGTGCATTAAACTGACAAATCCATCAAACCTTTATTCCACATATGAAAATCAAGAGTGTTGTCATTTGTAACTCAGCCAAAACTTGATTCTTTTTCACGTGAATACCAGCTCACATTCCCTGGATGTCAAAGTTATCCTGTTTTCTCCTACTTCACATTTATCTATCTCTGCACCAAAGCAGAGAGCAGAGCTTTTCAGAAGGGTCGGCTTGAAGCAAACATGAGTTCAATTTCCAGTAATGAAAAGAATTAAAAAAAAAAAAAGGCCATGATTAGCTCATCAGAGAATGATGTTTCCCTGTATTTGATTTATACACAATGATGGTACAAGGCTACGGAAAACAAGTTACTGAACTGGGGAAGCGTGGGCATGAAAGCACCAGGATTATGACTACGCTCCTCTGTGTGCTGCCTCTAAAAAGTAAAACTATTTTATTCTGTTTCTTACAGGTGACTTTTTATGTATATCATTAGTAAATGGATTTGTACAGTTACGCTACAATCTCGGAGACAAGACAGTCATCCTACAGACCTTTCAGAAGGTCCATGCAAATGGAGAGACATGGCATTCGCTCAAAGCAGGAAGAGTTGGTAATGAAGGCTACCTGGACCTGGATGGTATCAACATTACCCAAAACGCTAGTCCTGGAATGAACGCACTAGACACTCACACAGATTTTTTTGTTGGAGGGTTGTCCTCCTTAAACTTTGTTAATTCAATGGCAGTAGAAAATGAACCCACAGGTTTCACTGGTTGCATACGTGAAATTGTTGTAAATAACAGGGAACTGAAGCTTACTGTGACTGACCCCAAAGGTGGAGCCAACGTCGGTGACTGTGATGGAACAGTGTGTGGGTATACAGTGTGCAAGAATAATGGAACATGTCAAGTTGAAAACTCAGGTTTTTCTTGTTCTTGCCCACAGGAGTGGACAGGGAGCACATGTGAACAGTCTATTCACTGCTCACAGAACAGGTGTGGGTCTCAGGCTCTCTGTATTCCTCAACCTACTTCGTTTTCTTATATTTGCATATGTGCACTAGGCTGGTCAGGTAAGTACTGTGATAGCCAAATCCAGTTTTTTATAGCAAAGTTTGTTGGCAACTCCTACATCAAATACACAGATCCTTATTATGGGAAAAGAGACCTCCAGCATAGCCGCATTTCTTTAAATTTTACTACCAATCAAACTGAAGGCTTAATAGTATGGATAGGAAAAGGGGAAGATGAAGATAACGATTTCCTTGCCATCGGTCTTGCCAATGGAACATTAAAAGTTGCGATTAATCTTGGAGAAAGAATCTCTGTTCCACTCATTCATAGCAAACACTCTACCTGTTGTGATGAAAGATGGCATTTCATTACTGTAGTGCAAAACCAAACTTGCATTAAGGTGTATCTTGATGAAGAGCTAATTATGTTTGAAGATATTGATCCACACAGAAAATACACTGCTTTAAACTATGGTGGCATTTGTTATTTTGCAGGGTTTGAAATTGGCAGGAAGGTCCATGTAGTCACTACAGGACTTTTTCAGAAGGCATTCATTGGTAAAATTAAAGATGTTGTGCTCTTCCAAGACTCTAAGAAGATTCAGCTAATGAAAGCAGAAGGGTATAATGTTTACAATGGATATTATTGAAATTATTTGAAGAACTGCTTAAGACTCTTTAAAAGTGATTAATTTCCTTCCCTCCGCCCCTTCTTGTGTTAACTGACAATGTAAGATTCAGGAACCAACATAGGAAAGCACTTAATAAAATAGTCCCTAATTCCTTTTTTAAAGGTTAAGCATTAATATATCTAAGTGAGCAAATGTACTCATGTACTCATTCATATGTACTCATTAGTATTTACTTTAAAATACTCTGCAGATTTTTTCTTTATTGTCTTGGAAATAGTTTTGTAGACAAATAGGTAGTAACTAGCTTATAAAGCCAACCATCAGTCCAGTATTAATTGTTTCTTGCTTTATGAGAACAGACAACTTACCTGTTTCTCCAAAACTCTTAAATTTTATTAGAATGCAGAGCTGCTCTTTTACGATTTTGTTATATTAATTAATAATATTAAGGTCAAGTGTAAAACTGAAATGGGGGGGGAAGTTTATTTGGCCAAAAAGCACATTTATTGTAATGAGAATTTTAAAAATAATAACACCTGTAATTATTTAAGTCCACAAAGACTCTATTCCAGGTAATGAAGCTGTTCTCCCTCCCATCTCTCTATCTTTATGTAAAATCATAGAACTTAAGCCTGTCTTCAGACTAAAATGTTACACTTAAAGAACATACAAAATATGCCTGCTGTTTTCCTCCAGCAGATGTCTCCCTTGTTTGATTACATGAGAACTTACTAATAGAATGTGGGAATGTAGCAAATACTTTCTACTGGGGACAGCTTCAAAACTAGAAAGTCTGAGAACTTTGCTTTAGCAAAACATTTCTGGCTTACATGCCACTAAATGAGATTTGAAATTTTACTAGGCAGAGGTTTTGGCCACAATAAATTGAATTTTTTGCATTGCTGTATTCTTCATTAATTTATAACCTAGAAATAAACAGAGTTCTTCCTTCACAAATGCAAAAACTCTCTTCCTTCTGAAAAAGCTCGGTTATAAGTCTACGCTTTTGTGAGCAACAAAAACAAAATAAATCAAGACATACTTTAATGTGTTTAAACAAATGACTTATGATGGTATCTAGATTTCTCATGTGACTGCTGGTTACTGTAGAAGTAAAACACTTCAATAAAAATAATAGTGATTGATTCCTGTCCTCTTTTTAATTTACTATTTCTGATATATTTTTGTTGTCTTTTCATAAAGCAGATGTAAAGCAGAGTCAATAAGCACAGTAAAACTAGGTGTCACACCTCATTTCCACATAACCACAATCAGTATGTAGCAACGAATGCACTGCCAAGTCAGTTACAGATGATGTGAAGATAACAAAGGTGGTGGAGGAGTCAGAGATGGAACTACCCTGAGATGTTCTAACAAGCAGCTACAAACATCTTTGCGAGGTTCTTTCTATCTTCTTCAGATGCTCTGAGCCCTCAAGCGATCAGCCTGATGCAACAGAGCTTCTTCCCCTCTTCCCAACAGGCAGCTCACAAAGGCCACTTGGCATTTGAGCTGGCTCCAGATTCTTCTCTTCCAGTTCCTCTTAGGAGGGCCTGTTACGGCCATGTGATGCTGGGGAAGGGAGTGTGTTTAAGGCTTACCCTGTTCTCTCTGGGGCAGCTGGTGTACTGCCAGTTCCTCATCAGTGCATGATGCTTTCTGTGCTCTGAGCAATGTAAAACAAGGAACAAGTAATTGGAGCACTTCCAGCTAAGACAAGTGATGGAAGGAGTGTGACTGAAGGCAATGGAGAAGACATCCTTTATTCCTGCAGTAGCAGGATTTATTCCCATTGCACTAACTCAGATTCTAGGACCAAATCCTGGAAACTGTCACTCCTTACTAATTTAAAATCTTAACAAAACTCTCCCTCAAAAGCCGTTCTACCGTGGCTCTTTGTGTCCTACATAAAAAAGTCAGGTAGGAAAGCACTTGGCAAACTTGGAAAATGTTTACATATTCATTCCAGCCAAATTATTTCTGGTAGTTCTGGCAGAAAGCATTCCTTCCACACAGACAGTTGCCATTGTCACTGCTCCTAGTTTATTTTTAGATCACAAATGGATGGGAATGTGAGAGAGGGATTGCCAGTCGACAGGGTAGACTCCTTCTCAACAGGTCAGAGGAGAATCCGAACCAGCAGAACTGCTGACTTAAAACTTACTCCACAAACCAGAACAATGCTTTGGTGCACTTCTATGCCTAAAAGAACCCCAATGTAAATATTTAAACACTGCCACATACATAATACCACTAGATATATTCAATGGCACTACTGCTCTACAGACCATGGAAGTCATTTGGAAAAGACTAATTTAATAACATCACGTTACCATCCTATGGAACTTAAAAGTTTAAATACTGTTTCTGGTTACTAGCAATCTGAGGAATTTTTAAATGAATCTTCTGGACTGTGAGTCCAAGAAACAGTATTTCATAAAAGTCTACAACTGCCTTTATTTGGTTCAAGATTTTGAACACCTGCAAGGTATTAAAATGAAATTTTACTTTAAAATATATTCATAATTAAAACTTACAGTTAGTGGGTTGTTAAACTGGAAAGACCTTTCTGGAAAAAAGAGGCTTTTCTACAGCAAAGAGCAAAATCCTATGGCTATACAAAGTGGAAAAAAAAACCACCGAAAACCAGAACAATAAACCTAGTTTTTTCTTTATATGATGAACTACTGTTGTTGTTTCTGAGAGATTCAAGAAGTGACCGGAGTGTTTAAAGAAGTATAAAAGCAGATTTTAGTTTGTTTCCAGGTTTGCTTTTTTTTTTGGCTTTTTTCTTTCTTTTGCATCAGTTGATGGCAGTGACTACATAATATCGATTCACTAGTCCCAACGGTACAAACCAGGTTCTGCCCATCTCCTCCCCCTCCCCCTCCCCCTCTCCCAAACTCGAAATGACCGAGCCATGAAGGGTACAACAAACGTGGCATTCTGTAACTCAGCCTGCTCTATTCATTTAGCCTACACTTTCACGTCTATGAAATCAAACACAGACAGTATGTGAGAAAGTTTTATCATTTTAGAATCAAAATATCCCTTAAAATATTTACATTTTACAGTAAAAAGGATAGCAAAACACAAGGTAATGTACAAGCTTGGTATTCAAGTTTTTGAAGCATGGAAAATGGTGGGAGAAATGAGTTTACTACTACAAATCATATTGTCAAGAATTTAGGTTAAAATGCTTTCTTATTAAAACAAGTGCAGTTTTAAGCAATAACATTTGGGCAGCTCAGCCTTCAAATTTCTGATCACAAACTGCTTCAGATGCTTAGGAAATACTTGAAAAACTAATGAAATACACTTGAATTATTTTATTGTACTCTGAATATTTTTGTTTTAAAAAAACAAACCAACTCTTCACACCATGGAGCAATATTATATTTTGTTGTAATGTGTGTGGATTCTGAGGCTTTGCTACAGTCTTTAAAAACAGTGCAATTTAAAAAGAAGGTTATTGTATGAAATTCACCTTGAAAATTATCAGAGCATCTTAAAACAGAAGAGAGCACAAATTACCAAAGGCAGCAACTATATTGCAGACTTGACTAAAGCCAACTTCATCAGCTAAGAAAATTTCTAAGCCTTTATTGGATATTAATAAAAGAAATCTTTAAAATTTTGAATATACAGCAATGTAAAACTTTTAAAAATATTAAACTCCTACTTCTAGCGCTAGTTGGTATAATGAAAAAAAGGATGAGAATTGGTACATTAAGTGGTACCAAAACACAGACTTGTTTCTGCAGAACACCAACACTGAATAAAAAAGATGGCACCATCCTAGCAGGCTTTTTTTTTTTTTTTTTAATACAAAGTTTTACGACATTACTCTAACAGTTTATTTAAATAGGATTTTCAAAGACTGCCTGCATCTTTTTACCTTTTGCTTTTAGTTCTGTCACTGTGGTCCCTATGTCTCTCTCTGTTCTTTTCACTTTCTCGTTCTCTATGCTTCTCTTTGCTTTTCTCCCTCTCCTTATCTTTTTCGTGAGCCTGTTCTTCACTTTTAGTCTTCTCTGTTTTTTTTTCTGGATTTCTAGTCTCTCTGGGGCTTTTTCCATCAGCAGCCCTATCGCTGTGTGGAGATCGCAATCTTTCTTTGTCTCTCTGTCCTTCCTCTCTACTCTTCCTCTCTTTCTCTTTTTCCTGGTTTCTGTCTCTGCGTCTATTCCTTTCAGAATCTTGCTCCCAGTATTTTTCATTGTTCCACTCTTTTTCATGTCTGTCTTTCTTTTGGTGATGGGATTCACTGTAAAATCTTTGTCTATGTTGATCATTTTTTCCTCTACTGAACCCTCTCTCCAAATGCTGTTCTTGTCTGCCCCAAGGATCACTGTGACGTCTTTCTGGTCTCCTACTGTCTTTACTCTGAAAAAAATTTTCTGGCCCCAAAAATCTTGATTGTTTGTGAGCCACTGGCAGCCCTTGTGCAATGGGTCCGGCATAATGTGGTGGCTGACCTGATAAATGAGCTACTGGTGGCCATGACATCATCGGATTTTGAGGAAACCCAAAGCTAGGAGGAGGAAGAAGTGGAGGTGGTAAGTGAGGAGGAAATCCAAACATAGGGTTGTTTTGTGGAGGGAAGTTATGAGGCGCAGGAGCCTGAAAATGAAATCCAGGTGGATTAGATTTAGGATGCTGGAAATTCTGCTGTGGAGGTCTAACAGCTGAGAAGCTGCCACTTGTAATAGGGCTTGGGACTTTGGAAATAAATTCAGAACGGGAAGAGTTTTCAGTTTCAAAATGAGATGAAGTTGCTGCTGGTCCTCTTCTAAAGGAGTTCACTGTTTCAATGTTTTGCATCAGTGCATCTTCCTGTGAGTGTCTGGTATCTTCCACTTGTGACGCACCTGCGTTGTCTGCTTTTGCTGCAGTTGAACTGTACTGCGTCTCACTGGTTTGTGCATCACTTTGATATACATTCCCTTCTCCAGAAGACTGTTTGTTCTCTGCTTCCATTTGATCATTTCCTGAAGCATTCTGTCGGTCTTCATTTCTGCTAACGTCTCCTTCCTTGCTTTCCGAAGCATTAGTCTGCTGGCTTCGTCCAGCTGCCTGTCTTGGGTCTCTCTTAAGATTAATAAACGGTGGTGATTTAGAGGTATTAGTAGTGGTACCTTCAGCAGAGCCTACACTGCTGTTGTTCTCATTTGTTTTTTTCCCTGCATTTGGCGAGGGAGAAGAAAAGCTGGAATTTGTGGTTCTTCTAACTTCCTGTGCAACACTATCCTTGTCCGGTAACTGCCGCTTTGGGTCATTTTCTTTACCTTCTTCAGCTTCTTTACTCTGTGACTGAGCAGATAGGTTTGCTAAGAACGCTTCTGTGGAGACATCTGGAGGTTTTCCCTTAAGACTCAGTCCTGTCAGAGATCCAGCACTTCTTGCAGAACCTGAGGTCCCTACAGCTGCGGCTTCCACAGGGACAGTAGCATCAGTGGATTCTTGGAGATCATCCAAACCAGTCTTTGCTTCACTAACTTCAGTAGTTACCTCCGCAACATCCGTGTTTTCTTCTTTCAGGGTTGCCTGTTCATTTAATAATGGTATGTCTTCACTGGGGCTCGTTTCTGACTTGTTGGGTTCATACACCTGCCCTGTCGTACCCAACAGGCTTTGGAGAATATCATCCACAGGCAATGGCTTATTTGCTAGCTCCAGAGTAGAAGGCTGATTTTCCCATCCAACCAGGACTCCAGGAAGAAATCTGAGAGGCTTTGGTGGTTCATGTTTGCTACTTTCCACCAATGGTTCAATAACTGCTGGAGCGTCTTCTATATTAGATTGCTGAGGTTTATTTCTCTGCTTGTGTAGCACAGTTGTGAAAGAATTGAAAAAATCATTTTCCTCTTCTTCTTCCAGTGCCAACTCATGATGGGAGATATCGGGTTTGCTTGGCTTGCTTTTCTTCTCTGGTGGCACATTACTCAAGCTAGTTTCAGAAGCTTCATCCACAAAACTACTAGTAACACTTGCAACAGCAGGAATCTGCCTCTTCATTTTCTGGCGAATTATCAATCCCAGTAATAAATTTGGTCGATGTATTTCAATCCCTGTACAAAATTGTAACAGCAATTTATCATCTCCTCGTGTTTTGGTTAAGGCAATCACTTTAATAAAAAATAACCCCAAACTGTTACAATATATTATAGAACATAATATATAACATAACATTTATAACATAACATTGAATTTCCACCATAACACACAATACTTAAAATAATTAAAACATTTATTTCCAACATAAAAGTCATTACTTCAAACACTGCAAAGTAAAATTGCAGTGTATTGTATTGCCCACTATAACTTCCAAAGACAGGAGACAAGACAAATATAGAATATCTAGTCCCGTAAGGGAAAGCATAGAAGTTAAACACTGTATTAGTCTAACACAGCCACAGTCTGTGAACAGAGAGGGGGAAAAAAGGCAAATTGCACATTTGCAACAACGAAATATCCGCATCAATTTGTGTTAGACCCACTTCTTCAAATATTTACCAAGAGCAACTTTCCAAAATGCTTCCCTCATTCCAGGAAGGCACTGTGTTTCAATGTATACTAATAGCTATCTCTTCACCATATATTTTGTTCAGTATAATTTAGATTCTTGCAAAAAAAAAAAAAATAAATTATGAGTTGTAGCTCATCCTCTGTTCATTTCAGCCCTGCCTATCTCAAAAGAAGAAGCCAGCCACAAATTTTTATAACCCAAATAAACTGATGCAAAACAGCTCTGGTATAAGCAGAACAATGGAGAGCCATTTGAAGATCTTTTCTTCCTGGCCCACGTTTATTTTCAACTTTCCATGTCTTTCTCCTTTTTTTTTTTTTTCCTTTTGTGGGAGTTTGGAACGCTTTGCAATGAGTACATTTCAAATAACAAAAAATATTTTTTTAAAGTTACAGAATAAATTTGGAACTCAGTATGACTACTATCATAGTTCACTTGCATCCCTTAATTTACTGAGATTGTAACCTACAAACCCACCTGAGTTAGAGGGAGAATGTAGTAAACACGACACAAAGTTACGCGCTGCAATTTTTTCAACAACAGTATTTTAAAGTATCACGGGAAATTATGCTCTTTTCAAGGAAGCTCACTGATACTATGGAAAACTCACGACATATTTAAAGAGAATAGCTGGCATTTTTAAATTTAACTTTCTCTTTTATTTCTGCTGTAAACTGCTTTAAGTAGCCTTATGATAACTAAGCTCCACATTCCAAGTTGTACTTACCAGGCCCATCAAAAGGCACAAGATGATGTGGGACTTTATCCGAGGAACCTAAAGGGATGAGGTACAAATCTTTCACTTGCTTCATGTTATTGGCTGCTACACCATAGCGTTTTCTACTGCTGAAATAAGCAAACAACAATGCATAGGATATCTGATCCTCTTCAGTTACAGGTGTAAAGCGAACTACGCAGATCTCCTGTGTACAACAAGAGAGAAAAAAGATGGTCAGATACATTTTTCTATTAAATTTTAATTGTTTTAGTGACTGTTCTTTATTTAAAAGCACAATTGAGAAGAGGAGAAAAAGAATGCAAAGAAAAACAGAAGAGACAGAAGGAACAGCAATAGACAAAAATAATTAATGAAAACTGGAGAAAACAAATAAAAAGCATTTAGAATAAAAAAGAGAAAGGATTACAGTGCGTAACAAAAAAGCAACATTCTATCAGCCAGCTAAATAACAAGTTTTAGGGAAGCGTGCCAGCTTCCAAGTAATTATTCCCCTCCCTGCTCTTAACATTGCTCAAAAGCTTTGTTATGTCTGAGAAATCCAGCAATAAGAGGGCAAAAACAGTATTTGGATCCTGGGATTATGACCAAAGACCAGCTCAGGAGTTAATACTGTTGATAATGGTTTAATTAGTGACCTGGGAGATGGGACAAGAGACCCCCTGCAAAACTGAGATGACACCTAATTAGGGGAAGCAGTCAACGTGCTGAAGAGTGTGGGCTGCCATTCAGAGGGACCTCAGCAGGCTGAAAAAAAGGGGTGACCCTCATGAAGGTCTGCAAAGTCAAATGCAAAATCTTGCTCCCTGAGGTGGAGCAACACCAGGGACAGACTTGTTGGAAAGCAGCTTGATATAAAAAGATGTGGGGGTCTAGGTGGACAAGCTGAATGTGAACCAACAACGCTTCCATGCCAAGAAGGCCCACTGCATGCTGGGTGTCAGAACCAGAGAAGCCAGCAGGCCAGGGGAAATGACTATTCGCTTCTATCCAGCATTTGCGAGACAACATCTGGACAACGCTATCTCATTTTGGGCTCCCCAGCACAAGGACAACCTGCATACAATGGGACAAGTCCAACAGAGGACAACTGAGCTGCTTTTGAATACTGTAACAGTACGAAACTAAAGAGCAACATTTGAGACACATGAAGTGGTCTCCAAACATTTACAGTGAGTTGCTGTCACAAAGAAATACAGGCATTCTCAAACAGAAAAAGACAGGTTAAGGTAAAGATAATAGAAAACAAATGCCATCAGCTGCCATCCATCCCATTCAACATAACCATCAGCTCTCTATCCTCAAAGCGTCATGTATTTCACAAACATTCCAGGAAAAAATAGAAAGATCTTTAGTGTGAACAGGATGTATGCTGAACAGCAAGCCTTCCATATGTAAAATGCTTACCTTGGTCCCTGAAGCTTTGATTTTCTCTACATACTCCCAGACAGTGTGAGGAGATATCCTGCCACCTACTTGAATACTATCAGGTAAATCCTATGAGAAAGGACAATGGATATCTGAATACAATGTAAAAGTTGTGGTAAATCCTTCATACAATATCTATTTCATATGTTCAGAACATACTTGATTCTTATAGTTCTTAAATTATAATATTAAAATATCAGTAGAAATTACAATAGTAGAAGCAAATTAATTTACATTTAAATTTTGGTTTTTAAATTAAGTTTTTCAGTGCAAAGCTAATGATCAGAACTAAATTAGATATCATTCAATACTGTTCATCTATACCTTACCCACAATTATTTATTTCAGTAACATTAAATGCAAACATAACCATACTGTGCTGGGTAACACTCAGGTTAACTGTAAGATCAAACTGCTGTGATCTATGTAATAAACTTTCACAACCTTGATCATGAAGGATAACATAAAACAATCCCTTAATATTAAAGGGTACTGTATGCCCTGCACTTCACTCAAGATTTACAGGAAAGTAAAGATAATCACCTCAGTCCTTTTCATTAGAAAGATGATGCATCCTGTGTCAATGGGGAGAAGTAATATTGAGCTTTATGAGCTCTTTGATCTTTATTTTATGACACAAAGACAATTAACTATAAACAGTTGCATCCTTTTCAGCCTCTCGGACAGTGAAAAGAACTCTTCAAAAATCTTTTTTTTTTTTTCAGGGACTGTTTAGTCTTAAAATGGAAGGTTGGGACCAGAATTGTCACCAAATAGATAGCCAAAAAAAAAAAACCAAAAACATTACACGGGTTTCTGTTGTAGAAGAGAAGTTCTTCTGTCAGCAGAAACCACTCACTAGTAGACACATCCAAAAATTGGGATCAACATGCATAATGATTTGAATTCGAAAATGAGCTACTATTTTTTCACCTCTAATTCAGAAAATGAGTGCCACTGAGGTAGTTATCTCAGTAGCAAATTTTGTCCTGTCTTTCCCTGCTACTTTATACTACAAAGGCAGCTCCATAATAAACAAAAAACAGTTCAACATAAAACCCCTTCTGGAAATACTGCTGCTCATCCTTAAGAAACATCTTACAGTGAGATGAGAGCAAAACATCTTGAAACATATTAAAGAACTTGAATCCTGATGAACCATGGGTCCATGTAAGACAAACTGCAAAATACTCATGAATACATACCCTAACCCATGTCACAGAATCACAGAATATCAGGGATTGGAACGGACCCTGAAAGATCATCTAGTCCAACACAAATACTTTACTCAGTACCATGATCATGCTTCACTGCCTTTCATCGTTATACTATTAATAGCCTACACTGAAGTTAATAAATTAATTTGTCATTCTTTACAGTGAATATAAATACCTCCGTTAAATATTCAAAAGAGCCAGAAACTGGATAAGCCTTAATAACAAACTTTGCAACTGAAGGCATATTGATAAAACCCTTCCAGATGAAATTCAGGCGTGCCAGAAATAGGCTTTCACATTCCACAGTACCAGGTGTTTCTGACCTAAAAAACAATAAACAAAAACTCACTTTGTTTAGAACATGATATATTATACAATATCGCATACATCATAATCTTTCTTTGTAAAAGAAATTATTTGTCACTAAGCATTTTCTTTTTCAGCTAAGCATACTCAAGGGTCAATAACAAGAGACAGACAAACACATTTCTCATCTTCCAATTGAGTAGATATACGTTCACAAAGGACCACCAGACAAGTAGCACCTTAGTTCACTACTGTATCCTTTGAGAATGTAGAAGTTATTTAGTTCAAGAGCTATCAAGTGCTATTGAAGAGGACACGTAAGAAAATATAGGTGCTGTGGACCCAGCAAGACCTTCCTGTGTCACAGGAGAAGGAGAAAAGACAACATAGTGCCTGCTGACCGACCTTCACCTTGCTTTCCTAGCTCTTACGTTTTGTTGCAACACTGCTCACCATCTGAATCCCTGCATCCCCCCCTTCCCTCATCCCACAAGCTGGCTCCTCATCTCTTCTCACCCACGCATCACTTCCACAGCTCCTCTGGGCACCTCCTCCCAATTCCAATATCATCACGCTTACAAAACTGCATTTTGTAAGCCCTTCAAAAAAAAAAAGCCTCAGTTCTGTCATCAAAGCAACTGCAAAGAATAAATGAAGTACAAAGTAAATTCACAGAATTTCAGCATGCACTCTGGTCAACTCTAAATAACCAGCAGCCCGTGTTTTTCTAGAAACCTCTCCCTCAAACCAGAAAAAAACAGCCTCATAAATTGCAATTCCTTCTTTAGCGAGTAGCACAATGTGGAAGAAAATGAAGATATAGCAAATATGGCAAAACATCAAGCAAGTTGCTCTTAACTGTCATTTCTAGAAAAGCACCACTTTGAGATTTGAAACTAGTCTGATTTACCAGTGTAAATATTCTGTCTAGTGCGATCTCACATACACACACATATTCATACAAATGAAGCACTGCACATACTTAATAGGAAAATACAATATGAAATCTACATCCTGACTTTTTAAATATGAACTCATGTGCCTTTTAGACCTTGTGGCACCAGAAAACGTAAGGAAATTTACTTTTCCCAAAAAGAAAATGTGGTAAATAGAAGTTTGTAATCATAACAATCTAGGTAGTAGTCTATACATAAATGCAAAGAATCATTTACTTTGGCAGAGAATGCCATTCCTAAGAAGAAATGTACAACTTCCAAGTACACAAGTAGATTAATGAAGTAACATTAAAAACATTAGCTTTAGTCATAATAGTTTAACAAGATTAATAATGTCTTCCACTTAAAAATACTATCTCTACAGTTGATATTACTTTGGGAGAGGTGTGAATGATGATTTTGATGAGTCCTGCTTATCGTCTTCCAGTAGTTCTGAAGCTAAAATACTCGATGTGGAAGAAAGCGCATCTGCAATGCTCTCTGCTTCGTTGTCTGACTGCTTCCGTGCCACTCCAACAGACACTTTCACTTTTTTCGCAGAAAGATCATCAGTAGGTGGTGCCATTCGGCCTACAGAGAATGAAATGCAAGGGGTTTTATTTTTATTAAGGAAACAGAAGAGGGCTTACTCTGAAGACATGGAAGACACACCAAAAATACTACATATAGTCAGTGAAGCGAGATGGGATAAATAAATGATATGTTTTATACATCTTTATATGATTTATACAATTGTAATATTGTATAACTATCCTCTATATGCAAATACTGCCACTCCAATGGGGTAGGACAAAGGAATGAGGAATCAACAATAGTTTGTCCACCCATTAAAGGGATTTCTTTTCTTTGCAGTCTTTTTTTTATTAAATAGAAGAGAAATTTATGCCAATAACCTATCATTTTAATAGTCTCTTCTGCAAATTATGAAGTAAAACACTGCTTTGTCAGCAAACTATGGGAAAAAAACCCATTTATTTACATTCTTGTGGTATACTGAGATTTATGACTGAAAAGCATTATACAAGCATGACATATTTATTTTGATATGCTTTTCAAAATTACCTATGCAGATTTTGCAGTTAAGATCAAAGAGGTGATTTTTATGTTGACTTGTGGTGTCTGGGGATGCAGATTCATTTAGGTCTTTTTCAGGTTCCTCTGACTTCTCAAACAACTTCATGTTAGGTTCCTAAGAAAAGTTAAACACACTTCAGTTAATCTTTTTTTCCCCCCTCTGTTAATGTTCCTAATATTGCTATTCACATTGCTTAATTATTTTATGGTATTTTCTTCCTTTCAGACATACTACTCTTCTTTCAGCTGTACAGTCTAAAAGGCTAACATAAAATCTATAAATGCATTAAAAGAATGAATTGGTAAATATCTTTCAGGTGAGATTTATAGTATTTTCTACTATTGCCAGAATTTATCATACAGTCATGGACACACCATGGAAAAAAACAAAAACACCAGGCCCAGAAGTGAAAGCCAGTACAGATAAAAGATAAATAAACTCTAACCAGACCTAACACATGACTACAGATCTAAACAACAAAATCCTCAACAATCCACTTTACAAACATATTATCTACAAACTAAATACACTGTGTTGCCACATTTTATTTTCAACCTGAATTTCCATGACTTCCTCTTGTTCTTTCATTGGTGTTTCACTTTCAATTTCTATTTCTCCTTTGTGAGTAATTTTTGTGATAGGTCTTCTTTCGACTTCCCTCTGTTCTTTCTCGATCATTTCAATTGTCTGTCAAAAAAGGAAGTTACGTATATTTACTTCCATGCAATAAAATTTGGAAATCCACAAAAATAATGGCAGAAAATAGGATTGCAATTAGGAAGCCTCTTGGGGGAAAGAAAAAGAATACATTCTTATTTTGCAAGAGTCAAGTAGTTTCATAAAGCAAATGCAGAAGCAGTTGGTCTAACTTCACCTACAGTGCTGCAAATACGGACAAGGCATGTAGTTAAACAACTAATAATGCATATCTTCAACACTAAATTTAAATTAAATTGCTTTTCTGAGAGCTAAAGGAAAAAAATGGATCAAGTCTTTTCCCATAATATTAGGGACAATGTAGCATATAAATACATATGTATGTCTGTATCATGTTTCAAGAGCTTGGTTTTTAGTACATAAACTTAATGCTCTACCTCAAAAAAAAGCATTTAAATATATACATAAAGCAATGGATATGCTAATTTTGACCAGCCTTGCTGCTTTGCTCTGTTGCAAAAAATAAAACATTATTTCTAAAATTGCTTCTTAAAGCACATTTCTACTTCTTAAACTAGAAACAGTTTGTGTTGGCAGTCCCCAAATTGTTTGGTTTCATAAAGAAACAAGGATTCTATGATTGTTTTATTTGTCTGCCAAATACCTATAGTTACTTTTAAACACACTGGGGAAATTAAAAAAATTAGCAGCATTCTCAAACTCTTGCTTAAATTGGAAAATGCAGTATGCAGTAAAATGACACATTGCTATTTATGGTATGTCGCGTTACTTTTCGACTTTTAGGAATTTTGAAGCATTTCCCTAAAATATTCAGGATCCTTTGTAAATTTTGAGCAGCATAGGCTTTTGTTTCAAAGCTGATCCTCACAGCAGTCTGTTTTCAGTGCTTTATTGATGTTTATAAAAATAAATGTAATGAAGATGTACTACAAAAGATGGGCTTTAAATAGCTACAGGATAAACAAACTCTTCATGCCCTTCTAGGCCCTCAGAACAACTTTGAGATAATACAAAAATTCAACACCTGTTTTTGCACAGGAGCTAGCAAAAAGTTGTCATGGTTCATAAGCAAGTCTAGTCACAATATGCAAAGAAAAATAAACAGGAATAATTAATGTTGCAATGCAAATCACAGTTAACTGAATCAGTTATCACTGAATGTTTTTCCATTCTAAGCACACAGCGTTCAAAAGGAGGAATTTCCATCTATTCTGTACCTACTCATTAATTTTTTTTTTATTGGAAATCATCTGGTATCATCTAATATAACCCACAATTTGCAGTATCATAAAATCCAAACACAAAATGTGCAAGTTAACACTCCCCCTATTTAGTG
>VZTM01035978.1:0-28683 GCA_013400555.1 Jacana jacana
CAGTATTCCAGTCATGAGTGGCATGTGATGAAACACAAAGGTACTGAAATCTCTCCTGCATCTGACCACTACTGGTCATGAAATAAAATACTGTAAAACCTATGCACAATTTCAGTTTCATGTAATTGATATGTTAATATAATAGATGCTTTTACACTGAAAATGTATTCTCAAACATCCAAAAATCATTTTAATTCAATCATACTAACATAACTAAAAAGGGTCTTAGTAAGTTAAATCGTGATTATTTTTTTCACATAGCTGCTTCTACTGAAATTTTTAACAAATTTATTGCTTTTATCCTCAATCTGCATTCCTCATATCTGCAATGGATATTGAATCCTATCACAATACTTTCATTAAACAAGTATGCTAAAGCGTGATAAAATAGATAGAAGAGGGGGAAAAATCCCCAAACTGCTTAGGGTAGTCAGGTTTACATTACCTTCCTTCCTGCAACTCAAATCAGGGTTTGCAAAACTTGTTATCCTGGTAGTTCTCCCACTGTAGGAAATCAACAAGTCAGGAGTTCCTCCAGTCTTCTGCACCGCAGGGCAAGGAACTGAAATTATCCTCCCAGTTTGGATTGATGAGCAGACCACTATTGATAAAATACCTCCTGTATTTCTGTGCTGTACAGAAGGAACCAGACTGGTCATCTACCTGGTCCCAGACTCTGATGGAGCCAGCTCACCATACAACAGACATTCATATTCCTCTTGCATCATTTCCTCATCTAAATTGACAGTGTAAAACTTGAGTGTTAGTGTTTCATTGTCAGTTCTTATGATTCTTCCAGTTTGTGCTGTCTGAGAATGGTTCATTAAGCCACAAAGGATTAATTAAAATCAGTAACTCTAAAAGATTCAAGGGTACTGAGAAATTCCCTTACCATTTTCATAAAAGTTCGTCCTTGGCCAAGATCCTTATCATTTAAATTTGCTCATCTTGCAGTTAAGCAAGTGCAATCTTGCATTTCAGAAGTGACATGAAGACTCTGAAGTAAGGAAGGACTTCCTTAAGTTTTATGACTAGCAATGTCTGGTCTTTTTATAAAAAAAAAAACAGGTTTTATTTTTGTAAGCATAATATATGATTTACAGTGTTTCCTGTTGTTAGTAAATTCAGCTACTGCAATTTATCTTTTTTAATTTTCTCACGTTACTATAATATAATATCCTACCCATGAACAAGATGGAAAATATACGGGACTGAGATGACTAAAACATGTAGAGTGAAATTTGGAAAAAAGTTTTTTATCTAGTTTGGAGTCCATCAACTATCTGTGGAAATAAACTCATCTCCCTACACTTCATCTGATGCTAAAAAACCTGATGTGAAGCTGCAGTTAAAACATATTGAAAGCTGTGCTACATTAATATAATAGAGTATTTACAGCACATTAGAGGAAAGGTGTTTTGAGTCCATCACCATAGCCTAGTTTTCAGAGAAAATTTCTTTATAAATTTTTATAGTTTTGTGCTTTCTTATATCATGCCTGTACATCTTTTATAGACATCTGCAACTGTATTGTCTGGTTTTGTATATTGTAAATAATAATTACATTTTTCTAGATCAGTCTCTTTTAAGATGAGGGGTTTCAAGGTAATGCCGTATTCCTCACACAAGATGTAAAGATTATATCAACTGCCATGCTGTCTTTCAGCAAATGCCTTCACTTCCTCAAAATACTTCAGAGAATCCTACCTTTAACAATGTGGCATAGATAAGCTATCAGGACTATGGTTTGCAATGTTAGGAACATGGTAACAAGGACACCTGCCTGACAAATAGCAAGCTGTTTAGGGGCACGCATGCATTCCAAAGTCACTGAGATGTTAGTGACATGTATTTATGTGATCAGAGGTGTATTTAATATAGACAAGTAACATAAAAACACTGTGATTTGTGAAGAAGTTAATAAATCCATTCACTTCCAAAATGCATTTAATTCTGTTACTGTAGTAAGACAAGACAATTTTTTTTTGTGTTCCAAAACCAATAAACTCTGCCAATGAATAAAAATTTAAAACCTATATCAATTTTTGATGAGACAACTGACAGGTTACTGCTCACTGTTGTCCGCACCATTTTTCAGCTAGACGTTACTTCCTCTGTGACAAATGTAACAGAATAGGAAATTACATCTATAATTTGTCATATTAGCATAGATTGAGATTAATGGCAGTTTAACTTGGCACAACTGAGAAGTGGACTCATGACCTGTTTTGTCATCTCTCCTGAGGAAACAGAAACCTTTAGCAAAGGAGTGAGGTAAACAGTTGGATTCAGTTACCTGATTATTTGTTTTAGCTTGAATTTTACTTTGAGAGTCACAGTCCTGAGAGACATACGACAGTATGTGGTTCCCTAGAGCTGTGAACTATCTCTGTACTGCTTACTCTTTGCCAGTGGGAGATTTTGGTTTATGTGTAACATTTTCTATTGCTCTAACTCTCAATTCTATCTTCCCCCACCTTGCCTCTTATACTATTCATACACTTGTCAAAAGAAGCACCCAGTCCTGAAATTCTCATATTTGCCTTGGGTGAGTTTCATGCTCTTAGAGTCCTTGTCCACAACATTTACAGATTTTATTTTACTACCCCCAGGAAAGCCAGAGTAGACAAAAAGTTCAGATTCACATGATTCCACATTATGCACTAGATGATCTAGAGTACAAACCAAACAACATTCTAAAAAACAGAAGTATGAAGTAAGTTCTTCTCTTAAAAAATTGAATATATGGATTAAAATAATTAAACATGCATGGCAGATTTAACTGCTTCCTTACTTGCTTTCATCATTCAGATCCTAGAACTGTGTTCCCTCCTCTCCCTCCCTAGCAGCGCTTTAAGCCTCCATGCTGACCTGCGCTATTCTTTTTAAGATGAAATCTTACCTCTTTTAATTTTACTCTTAACATACCTCAAACACCACAGAGTCAGACACTTTTCCTTGCTTGAGATTCTAATGCATTTGTATTATTTCTCTAGCACGTTCTTTCTGGTTGAATAAGTTGTCATAAAATTTTCAAGGCTATTAAAAGGCTTTAGAATGATTTATTAAAAAAAGTGTTCATGTAATATACATCTTACTAAGCTAACAGCATTTAGTTGTCAGTCTTCACAGTGATTACAAGTGTCATTAATAACAGTATAGAGATCCAGTACTCATAAGGCTCTGAGTACCTTCTACTGTTCTGCAGCCACTGAGGCTTCTAATGCCACATCAAAGTACATCTGGCCATGAAAAATAATTTAGGCTTTCCCTCCAACTTTCTCCTAGAAACAGAAATATTAGATGAGAGTAAAGAAAAATCTTCCCCAGGCTCTGAACCTGTATCTATTTCCAGTAGCAACCAATACAGAATGTTAGGAAATGATTGTGAAGGGCAAAGGGGTAATGGTTTTAAACTTAAAGAGGGTAGATTTAGATTAGATATGACAAAGAAATTTTTTTATAATGAGGGTGATGAAACAATGGAACTGGTTGCCTAGAGAGGTAGTAGATGCTGCATTCCTGGAAACATTAAGGGCAGGTTGTATGAGGCTGTGAGCAACCTGATCTAGTTGAAAATGTCCCCGCTCATTGCAGGGGGGCTTTAATAGATGGCCTTTAAAGTTACATTCCAACCTAAAGTACTCTATGATTCTTGAAAGAGAACAATAACAGACTACGTAGTCTGCGATATTTCACAGAATCACAGCAAGTTTGATGTCTGAAGGGACTTCTGGAGGTCATCTTGTCCAACCCCCCTGCTGAAGCAGTGTCACCTAGAGCCAGTTGCTCAGCACTGTGCCCAGATGGCTTTTGAATATCTCCATGGGTGGTGACTCCACAACCAATCTTCGAAACCTGTGCCAGTGCTCAGTCACCCTCATAGTGAAAAAGCTTTTCCTCATATTCAGATGGCAGCTCCTGTGTTTCAGTTTGTGTCCATTGCCTCTGGTCCTGTCAATGGGCTCCCTTGAAAAGAGCCTGGCTCTGTCCTCTTTGCACCAAATACCTTCAGGTTTGTACACATTGACATCATCTTCCCCCAGAGCATTCTCTTCTCCAGGCTGAACCTTTCTCCATCTTTCCTCACAGGAGAGATGGTCCAGTTCCTTAATCAATTTGTGGACTCTCTCCAGTATGCTAATGACTCTTATGTGGGGTAGCCCAGAACTGGACACAGCACTCCACGTGTGGCCTTACCAGGTCTGAGCAGACATTAAGGGTCACCTCCCTTGACTGGCTGGCAGCCCAGGATACCATTAGCCTTCTTTGTCACAAGGGCAGATTGCTGTCTCACATTCAACTTGGTGCTCACCATGACACTCAGGTCCTTCTCTACAAGAATTCTACAAACTATTTCCTGAAAAAATTCTGCAAATCACAGGATGCCTGATGATCCCAGGCATTTCTGCAGCAGAGAGTATATCAGTAGGGGACTTCTCACATGACAATTCAGCTGTTAAAATTTCAGAAGTCAAAAGGAATAAAATTTTATATATAAATACATACATACATGCACATGTATGTGCACACAGACACACAGGTTTGCATTCATGCACTCATTTATGGTGTGAACCAGGGATGTCTTTTAACTAAATTATATCTGATTCAACTCAAATTGCTCTCCTCCGTCCCCACTAAAGTGTTAAAATGTTTTCTGCAGTATGTAAGAAAGCTATCAGAGGATAGACAGCAGGTTTGCCACACAAACAAACAGTTTTCACTATTTTCACAACCTAATTACAAGGCAAAATCAATAGCCTTGGTTTTGAGGTACTGAGTACCTGTGAGGTCTCAAGTGGCAGTCAGAATAGGCTCCTGTGAAGGACCTACCATTTCAGGTTTACATTAACATTTCATCTTGTAATTAACTTGTGTTAACTTTGAAATACATTCTATAAATTTATTTGTTTTTCATTTTTTTCCTCGTTTTTTCCATATTATTCTGCCTTTGCTGTGAGCAATAATCTGCAAAAGAACGTTTTGTTTGTTACCTGGAATGAGAAATCACATAATGAGAGAGTGACAAAATCAAAGATTTTTTTTTTCCTGTTTACAAAGAGAAAACAGGTTTCAGTAATTGTCTATATAATTCTCAGAATTTAGTAACCACCAGAACAGTAAAGGAAGTAGATGCTAAGTAAGTAAACAACAAGTAAGTTTAAACCGAAGAGAGTGACAGACAGTGACACAGTTACTCACATTTGCCTTCAAAAACCGGAAGATTAATACTAACAAAATAGGAAATTAATGTTTAAGCTAATGTTCCCCAGAGTTCCATTTTATTAAGTGTCTCCTTCTCCTCTATTCTTTCATTTCCTAATATCATTTCATTTAGAAGAAAGACCACAAAATAAGAGGTGCATTTCCAGTGGTTTCAGGTATAACAGTTGCCAGTTTCTTCATTCACACCAAAAATCACAAATCACAAATGTGATCACCACATTCCTCTCTTAATACTGGCTCTTTCTTTTATAATGCAACAGCTTAGTTGGCTTCTACCTTTAGAGCAGAGTGCACTTCCTGCTGGCTTGGCAAATGTGTTATTTGACGATTTTTCAGGCTCAGCTCTTTGCTGCATGCCTAGGAGGTACATCCAGATGCTTAGTTTAGAGTAGAGCCATTAAGCAAATAGCACTGAAGGGCTTATTTGCTAGGGATCAGGAATGGCCTCCATTTACTATAGTTTTCTATAAAAACTGCCTCTTCTACATTGCTTGCAGTTGGGAAAAGAAATGAAACAACACCGTGAAACGTCAAAACTGCCAAGATACACAAAGCCAATTTATTGTTACTGAAATAATTGAAACTTGTACGTAGAAGATCAATGAGAATGGAAGATCCTGGGATGGAGAATGAATGCAAAAAGAGATCACAAACATTGTTGGAAAAGCAGATTCTAGGGGAAATCGCTCAACTATGAGACTAATTTAGTATGTGAAAGAGGAGAACAAATGCTTTTGATATTGATAGAGTCTATGTTCCTCAGAAAAAAACTTTTTTTTTTTCTTTGGTCAAATACACGCTCATCCTAAAAAATATGATGATACCTTATATTTTATTTTTATAAATGTCAAGTACTCTATAGAAACACCGTTCTCCGAGATTAGCTCTGGAAGGAGCAAACAGAAATCACTTTGATTTAAACAGAGGTTAGACAAACAAAACTGCATCTTTAATGAAAATTTTCGCTTTGAGAAGGAAAAAAGCACAAAATAAAAGAAGTAAGTTAAAGAACTGAAAATATCAAAGATGGGAGGTGTGAAATTTCCCTAATTAAAGTGGCAGATATATTTGGCAATCTCCGACTGGAAGAAGGTACCGGGAATAATGAAAAACACAAACATACACACACAAAGAAACAGAAAAGCACAAAATGTGTTGGAAGTAGAAAGCATAAAGATGAAATACAACTTGCCCAAACTCGATCTGAGTTGGACCTCCAAAAATTAAAACACATTGAGGAAAGAAGAGTAACTAACTAAAAGAGAGTAGAGGGACCAAGTTAAAAATACTGCAGATGTGACCAAAAATAGTTGTCTTACTACCAATGGAGAACTTCTTGGGTTTTCCTGGAATGCTAAGTACCTGTGATGCTGCAATGGCCTGTACATTATATTTACTTCTATTTTAAATTAGTATCATATTCCCTTAAGAATAACAGTTACCCCCCATACAAAGGGAAAACTTATTAATTTCCATAAGTCAACAGAGTGGGCTCAGGTTTAAAAAAAAAAAAAAAGAAGTTCCAGAGAACAGCCCAGATGGCAGGCAATAGGCATGGCAGGGAAGTAGTAGACTGCAGCTTAAGCAGAGAAACTGAAACTAGTATGAGGAGAACACAGTGGGTGACCTGGGTTCAGAGATGATGAAGAGGAAAATGGGATCAAAGAAGATGCTTATTCAGAAAACTTCAGAAAGGCGGTGAGAGACTAAAAACCCACCATCAAGATTGTGGTTGGTGGGGGAAAATTGTGTCCAGCCTGTCTTGTCTGATACCATGTTAAGTTTTTATTATAAAGAGGTTAAATATTCTAGTTTTCATTCTGCTAAAGCCTGGGATGATTCTTATTTTGAAGACTATTGGTTTTCTTTGGTTAAAGAAAGCCATGCAGAATATCACTTCCAGATAGCTTCCTGTAACTTAGGTCAGATCAGTGTTACAATTCTATGAGAAAACATGCACAATATCTCAATATTCTATTTACTTAAATATCAGGGAATGTATATAACCTCATATGGCTATTGTCTTTCTGGGGTACCTCCCAGTATAGTTTCCTGCAATTAAAAAATTAGATACTTCTACCACCAGATAATTCAATATAAGCTATCACACTTCCCCCAGAGAATTATTATTGTTGCTTTAATTTCAGAAATGATGATTTTTATTCAGCGTTGCCAGGCGGAAACATCTAGACAGCAAAGTGAACTTCATCACAGCTATCCTAATATTTCTTTATAAAGACTTTGTTAACTCTTTGTGAGTTATTATCATCTAGTCAGGCAGGCCCGTCATTTCTGGACACACATTTAATACATTGAAAAGTCTACTACAGATATTAGGGCAACGAAGCTGGTAAGAGGCCTGGAGAATAAGGCTTATGAGGATTGATTGAGGGAGTTGGGATTGTTTAGTTTAAGGAAGAGGAGGCTGAGGGGAGACCTCATCGCTCTCTACAACTGCTTGAAAGGGCATTGTAGAGANCAAATAAGCAACCTACCTAAGAGAAGTACAAGAGGGAATACTGTATGTGATTCACTGTGAGCATGTGACAGAAGTTACTGAGGTCCCTCCAGGGTGACAGTGAGGTTGAAGGAACATGATGGGTTGACCCCAGCTGTAAGGTAAGACTCCTCCAGTTGCTTACGCACTTCCCCCCAGCAGGATGGTGAAGAGAAGGGCAAAAGTTAACAAACCTGTGGACTGGTATACAGACAGTTGCCAAAGCAATCACCATCAGCAGACTAGTGCCCAGCCAGTCCTTGAGCAATGGCTACTTTGGATAAATTTTCCCCTCAGCTTTATTGCTGAGCATGACATTATGGGATGTTATTTTGGTTAGCTGGGCTCAGATGTCCCAATTGTGTCCCCTCCTAGCCTCTTGCTAACCTCAAGCCAACTTGCTGAGCCATAAAAGCAAGGAACAGAGAAGGCCCCAATGCTGTGGAAGGACCATCCACCAACAGCTAAAACATGCTTGTTTTGACAGTACTGCTTTGAACAACAGTATAAAACATAGCACTGTATGCGTTACTAGAAAGAAAATTAGCCCAGTCAAAATGAATCCAGAATTTCTCAGACACATGATGAGAGTAGTTATTGGAATGCTTACTGTGAGTCATTGTATGGAAATACAAAGAGCTGCCACTAAAGATGTTAGCAAAATGCAAAGTGATACAAACATTACTTTAATGAGAACAGTGACAGAGGTAAGAAACACATCCCAAACATTTCTATCCCAGAATATGATAAAAACACATCTGTGAGAGTGAAGACTTTTTTATGATTATAAGTTTGGGTGGCACTACATTACAGAATAATAAATAAAACTACCTTACTATACTTTCTACCCACATATGTGCTTTTTTGCTTTCAGCTCCTGAAGCCGAAAGGGTCCAACCTAAGCTACATGGAAGTAATTGCTGTCTCACAGTTTTCTTTCAGATTTACACCATCAGACTGTATTGCAACAGGAACTACAAAGGAAGATCCCAGGCCACTAACTGATATCTGGTTGTACACATGGTCAACTAATCGCCCTTTCTGCAGGGTAAACCCTAGCTCTTCTCTATTCTTCATTGTTTATAGGGAGAGTGTGGTGGCCACCATTCAAGTCTCTTAGGTATAATTCTGCCTTGAAAAAGAGACAGAAAGGGAGGGTTGATAGACTAAGAAGCCATACAAATGTCATTCTGGACTGCATGTGAATTTTCTGTGTGAAACCTTCTATTATTTTCCTGGAATACATGCCCATATATATTTTCAGTCCAAGTAGGCTGCCATCAAGCTTCTTACAGAAGACCTCAGGGTACACTTATGCAATGAATGATTACAGCCTATCCTCCCAAGCTTCAGGAGGCTGCTTGGAAATAGTATAATGTTCAGTCAGTGTCTGGAAGGAGCTCAAAGTGATTAGACAACAGATGTCTGTGATGCAAGCACTGAAGAGCATTGTTGCATTAAGTCACTTCACTGTAGTTTCTTTAGGGTTTAAGCTTTACTGGAAGGGACTGATACCAAACACATTCTCTAAGGACTCATGAAAGTTATCTGCTAACCGCTCAAGCCTTACTTTTCACTTATCATCAATCAGACCTGCTAAAATTTCCCAAAAAGCACCTCAAAGAGTCACACTGAGGAATTACTGAAATGTCATCTTCACAGATGATGCCATCTGTTGAACTCCACTACTTCCAGACAAAGGAAATTATTTCTTTTCATTGTTTGTGTAATGTGGAGGCAAAGCTATTTCTACAGTTCTTAAAAGTATATGCATTAGAAATAGCTTCAAGTTCCAAGATGCCAATGTGACATAGCTCCATCAAATACCACAGATCCTGTGTAGCAGATTCCATCTCACTTTCAAGATAGCAATCACTTTTTAAAAAGCACCTTCCAGACTGGACCATGCACAATAGGCAAACAAAGGTGAAGTACCTGACAAGGTACCTGAGAAGGTGTAATGCACCCACACACCAGCACATTTACAGCTAGGTGAGACTTAGGAGCATGGAAAGCTGTTGGATAAAAGGGGCCAAATATGCTCAGCAGAAGGTAAGTCATCCCAAAGGTCTGTAACTGCTCTGAATTTTTCATGCTGAGCAGGAAGAAGAGGCAAATGCTTAATGTTACTAAGAAAAGCTGGGTTGTCAATGAAGGAAAACATCACAGAGAAAATTTTCTCCCAGGAAAAATCCCACATCATCCCCACATCAAGATAAAGTGTCAAGGAGATATCTTTCTAGCAAAAATGGGCTGTAGCGGTTGCCAGATCCTGTTGAATATACAGGAACTGTGGACTAATTAAATGGCAACAGGAACCACAAACAAGATCCTAATAGCAGGTCAGCCTGGCAGCTGTGGGAAAATAAGTGCCCTCAGAGTTGAAAGACAAAAAGCAGTCTTGTAGCCTTACCAATATGCTCAAAGAGAAATGATCACCTGGATTTGAACTTGAAAATTCATAAAAGCAACTTGCATACAAGTTCAGAACAGTGTAATCCCTTCAAAATGTTTTTCAAGATAAGGAAATAATCACTGCAAAAAAAGAATCATATCTATGCACATCATTGAATCATATCTTTGCATGGCATCAAATCATATCTTTGCATATCATCAAAACAGCATTTTCCTCTGCTAAAATAAGAGTCTATTTGTATAGGGTGTAGGTGTCAGGTTCTCTCAAAGAAGTGAGGAGAGACTGGGATTGTCCTGTGCCAGGGACAGGCAGCTCCAATGGACCCACCACAGGGCACAGCTGCAGCCACATAGGTGGTGCCTTTGCGAAAATGCCATAAAGGCAGAGGAGGCATGGAGAAATAAAGAGAGAGAGAGAGAAACATTAGTGCAAGTACTAGGGTAAATATTTGCTCCATGCTGCCAGAGCAGATATTCCCCTGATGCCCATGGAAATGACCATGCCAGAGCAGGTAAGTATTTCCTGTAAGAACTGTGGATAGGACCCAGGTAGGAGTAGGGGAAAAGGAAGAAGAAGCAGTGAGGAGCTGTTACAGACTGACCAAAACCCTCCTTTTCCCCTGCAGTACTTGAGGTTGGCGGGGAAGGAGTTGGGAATGAAGTTGAACCTGGGAAGAAGTGGCAGGAGTGTGTAGAGGGGGGAAGGTATTGTTTAATTTTGTCTTTGTTTCTTACTACCCAAATCTATTTAAATTGGCAAGAAACTAAATTAATTTTCCTCAGTTCAAGTCTGCTTTAGCCATGATGTTAATTGGTAAGTGATTTCCATGTCTTTATCTCAACCCATGAGATGAAAATATGTTTTTTCATCTTATTTTCTCCCCCTGTCAAGTTGAGGAGGAAGAATGGGTAAGCATCTGGGTGGGCATCTGGTGCTTAGCCAGTGTTAATCCAGCATACTTGTGAGAATTGAGAGAGGCTTAGAAGGTAGCAGGATGATGAAGTTAATAAAATAACTATTTCTATTTTTAGGTAAAACATTGAATATAAGACCTTAAGACGGTAGATGATACTGTAGTTGCATGCAGAAAAGGCAGAAAGGAAAAATCAAGTCTTCCAACCCATGATTAAGCCTGCTGATATGCAGGAATGAGCTGGTGGGGATAATGCAGGCAACTCATGACTGATAAAGAGTTACCAGTTACCAGGCTGGTTAAATTACAGTTGAGATTGACCTTGAGAAGCACCTTGGGAAAGGAGGTAGAAACAAAGTGTCTCATTCTTTCTATGAGTCATTAGAAAGATTGTGAGGGAATACAGGATGACATAGCTTTAAAGAAATGAAAAACTTAAATAAATTTTCTATTGTAGCTTCCTCCATTTCCTTTGGGAGCCCTGTGAAAAAGAAAAAAAAAAAAAAAAAGAAGTACGAATAGTACCAACAGGAGGGGGTACCTGTTAGATCATGAGCAGTTTTCAGCACTATGAAATAATTGGTGCCACTTGGCTGAAAAGTTCTCTGAGGTACCTGAATGTCTTGAATAGACAAATTCTGCAGTTTCAGATATTTTATTGATGATTTCTTACTGGTGAACAAAGCCAAAACAGTTCACTTTTGAAATCTGAGGGATGTGTGAGAATAAGCCATTTCTGCTGGCAGTCAGTCTCTTAACATCCCTTTTTCCTGGGAGTCACGTGCCTCTACACTCCTCTGATACAGTCATGGAAGTAAAGAAAAAGGACAGCAGAATGCATATAGGTACTCAGTATTTCTGGGGGCTTACCAGTTGTAGTTCATTCACTTTATAGATGACAATAAGAGGGTAACAATTGCCAAATTGCATGGTCAGGTTCCAGCAAGGTCTCACTGAGAGAAAATAATCTTACATGGGCTAATAAAGAAGAAAATTTCCATTACACTTTGTCTGCCATAAGTCTTTGAATGCTGGATAGAAGTTTCCAGGATGAAGGAGCACACTGGATCAGTAGAAGACGGCAGGCTGAACCTCAAAACCCTCAAAGTCCAAGGACAACATTTCCCAAGGCATGCATGCCAGTGAGGAGACAGGTGTATTTGTCTTCTCTTTGGCCACGCTGCCATACTATGCCAATGCACAGAACACACCCTGAAGGGAAGTTCTGACTTGTGGCTCCAGAGCAAAAGACTCAATAGAGTGAATTACCAAGGACAGGTGCAAAAAACCAGGGTTTGGGTATGTACTTGGTATTGATGCCTAGTATCAGTACCAGCACTCTCTCTGGTGCTTACAGCAGACATAGATCACAGAATCACATAATTGCTTATGTTTGAAGGGACCTCTGGAGGTCTTTAAACTAGGAATGACAGGGAAGGGACCAGCAGCCCTGTAAGTGAGTGGTAAGCAAAGCCCTTTGAGAGTTGATCAACAAGGGGCCTGGAATGATGTGCCCAGGAAGGGATCACAAATTCAGAACAGTCCTAGCTCTTTCAGTCTTTCCTCATATGAGAGATTTTTCAGTAGCTTATAATCTTTGTGGCCCTGTGCTGGAGATGCTCCAGTGCATCCATAACTTTATTTTACTTATGAGGTCCAGAACTGGTCATTTTAATTCAGATGAGGCCTTACTGGTACTCAGTTGATAGGATGACTCACCTCCCTTGACCTGCTAGAAATGCTCTTCCTAACGCAGCTGCAGGATATTGTTGCCCCTCTTTGCTGTGAGAGTGCCTTGCTGGCTTGTGGTCAGCTTCTTGTCCACCAGAATCCCAAGGTCCTCCTTTGCCAAGTTGTTTTCCAGCCAGTTGAGCCCACCATGTACTTGTGCATGAGATTATTCCTCCTCATGTGCAAGACTTTGCAATTTGAACTCCATGAGATACTTGTCAGCACGTTGCTCTGCCCTGTTGAGGTCCCTCTAGATAGCAGCACAACCCTCTGAAGAATTAGCCACTCCTCCCAGTTTTATATTATCTTGGAACTTACTGAGGGTGCACTCTGTCCCACCATCCAGGTCACTAATTAAGATGTTGAATAGTATTGGACCTACTATCAAGTCCTGGGGTATACCACTAGCTGCTGGCCTTCAACTAGACTTGGGGACACTGATCATAGCACTCCAGGCCTACTCATTCAGCCAGCTTTTAATCGACCCCACTATGGACTTACATGTTTATGGTTGTACTATGTAGTTTGTCTGTGATGATGTAATGGGAGACATTTATGTTTTTGGAAATGGTTTCCAGGAGGATTTTCTGCACCACATACCCAGGGACAAAGGTGAGGCTGTCTGACCTGTAGTTCCCCACATCCTCCTTTTTGCCTTTATTGAAGATAGGGATATTTTTTTCTTCAAGTCTTCAGGAACCTCTCCTAATTGCCATGACCATTCAGAGATAATTATCAGTGATGTCATGATGACATCAGGCAGTTTTCTCAGCACTTGTGTGTGCAACCTGTTAGGCCTCATGGACTTATACATGACTAGTTTGTTTAGTGCTCCTTAACCTGTTCTTCCTCCTCCGTGCTAAGTAACCCTTGCTCTAGACTCTCCCTCTGGTCTCAGGTGCCCAGGATTCCTGAAAGCTGGTGTTTGTGTGCATGCTTGCACTCCAGAAGGCCAAGTGCATCCCGTGTTGCATCAAAAGAAGCATGACCAGAAGATCAAGAGAAGTGATTCTCCCCCTCTACTCTGCTCTTTGAGACCCCACCTGGAGTACTATGTGCAGCTCTGGAGCCCTCAGCAAAAGAAGGACATGGACCCGTTGAAGTGGGTTGAGAGGAGAGCCACCGAGATGATAAGACAGCTTGAGCACGTCCTCTAGAGGAACTGCAATACAAAAATCTTGTGGTGTCACACAGGAATACACAACATGTATTTACTTTCAAATATAGATTTGTTTTTCCAGTGGTTTATCCATTAATCTGAGGGCACCCACCAGTTCCCTTTACAAATTGCATGATATCATAATACTTTCCTTTTAATCTATATTTTATTTTATTTCCTAAACCCTTATTTCTCTCTATAGGAAATATTAGTCAAAGAAAATGTTTCTTCCATACTAAAAAGAAATCTGAACTCAAATGTCTTATTAAATTTTCCAGATACAGTTTGTTTACATCACCTTCCCCCATATGTTTTTTTAAAAATGATCTCAAGAGAAAGGGATAGAGAATTTTTCAGTGATTCTTTTCTATCAGTCCTTTATTTACTGAGGATGCTATCTGTCTAGCTTCAAGCATTTAGAACACACAAATCGGAGTTCCGGCACTGTAGGTATGAAGCAATTAAAATACTTTTGAAAAAAATACTTCCATAAAGTCAAATTCAAAGGGGATTTCAGTGAGACAGTGGCAATCATCATCATTCAGAGTTAGCTGGAGATTTTGCTAGTTTTTTTCTTTTCTCTTTCTCCCCACACTCCTTTCATTTAAGTCTCAGAAGCTTCAACAGTTTGATTTCCCCATACTCAAACAGAGGTTTGGTTATTTCTAACGGCATAAAAGAGCTCTTTAAGAAATTTGTTAAAACCATTCATATCAATGTCTTTTTACATATAAGAAATGGGAATCTGTTCTATATGGCTCAGCATTCTGTTTCTGCCCAAAGTTTTGGAGTGCAAACCCATTCTTTTTAATGTTCATATTCAGTCTGGCTGCTCCTAACCAAGGCCTGCTGCACAGATAGCCAAGGGCCATGAATTTCTTAAAGTTCGTTTGCTTTCTTTCTGCAAGGACATAGCATAATTATAATATCACTGGTTCAGGTGAACTGGTGCTCTGTAACAAGTATAATGAACGTGATATTCTAGCATTATCTAACAAGACTGAATTACAGTTTTAATCTTCCTTATAGTAATCAATTTACAATGTGGACTGCTGAGATATTATCTGTGGGGAATGCAAATGCATTTTTATCACCTGAAGTTGTTGATATTAATGAGATTTTTGCATTTCTGTCAAATACATCCATGTGAAAATGTATTGTTTTATACATAACCTTGTGTCTCCTTGAATTTGATGCAACAGAAGATCACTGAAAAAAGATCTTGATTTCTCACTAGCAATGCTTTCTGGTTTGAGATTAATTGTTATGTTTTTTGTAGATTTGATCTAAAATGTTAATAATACTATGGTATTAGTAATATATATTAAAGTTAATTAACAGTAGAATCAATAGTTAATATAATATTACTATTTGAATTAATTACATTAGTATTTACATAATATAATACTAAATAAATGCATATATAAATATGAACACATATGAAATTCTAACTTCTCTAAAACCACTATAACGAAATCTAAAAATGAAGCAGTAAAACTACTATGGAATATAGCTGGAGAAAAGGTAGAAAAAAAGATGTCTTCTAATGTACGTGTTCACAGTCAATAACAAATCTGATATTTTAAATGTCAAATACACTTCTCTCAACTGTCTTATTAATAAAATATGAAGTGCAATCTGTAACTAGTAAAATCACCCAAATTTAGATGAACTTTTCAATAGTTATTGAGAAGTATTTAGGAACTATTACTAGTAACTGAATAAAAAGAATTGAGGGGACTTTATAGTTACTTTTGTGTCATCTAGTTTGTATTTCTTGTATTAAAAATTTGAAATTATCAGACATGCTTGAAAAGTTTATTGCATATTTTGACTAATGTAATCTAGGTTTAGATTTTACTAAAACTAGCAGAATCCAAAACTTCTTCAGTCTGTAGAAGCTAGAATTTTTTGTTTGTTTGTTTTATCTTTAAGGATTGTACAGTACCAATAGTTTCAAGCTGATAAATCAGTAATGAATTCCCCAAAACACTTACATGAGCATATAGAGATGTATTAACAAATCAATAATACTCCTATAAAGATACTGATTAATCTAATTAGAAATAAATTAAAACTAGAATGTGACGGTATTCACTATAATGGGCTCTGTGCAGGTGTCTTTAGGTTGATACCTCAAATACTGCAATGTCCAATGTCATCATCTGCAGGCTTTACAACACTAATTGACTTGAAACAAAGAAGACAAGCAATAATACAGTGTTGCAGAAAGATTTCAGATTTTCCTTGTCCGTATCACTTCCTCATATTGTCTAGTCTTGAAGACTTAGTAAGATCACACCCTTAGATGGTAATTGTTAGTGGCACAGTAGTAATTAAGAATACCAAAAATATCTAGTGGAGTCCCTCAGGGATCAGTACTGGGACCGGTACTGTTCAATATATTCATCAATGACTTGGATGAGGGAATGGAGTGTACTATCAGCAAGTTTGCTGATGACACCAAACTGGGAGGAATGGCTGACACGCTAGCAGGCTGTGCTGCCATCCAGCGAGACCTGGACAGCAGCCGCTGGAGAGTTGGGCAGGGAGAGAGGTTCTCCTCCCCCTCTACTCTGCCCTGGTAAGACCCCATCTGGAGTACTGTGTCCAGTTCTGGGCCTCTCAGTTCAAGAAAGACAGAGAACTGCTGGAGACAGTCCAGCACAGGGCTACCAAGATGATTAAGGGAGTGGAGCATCTCCCATATGAGGAAAGGCTGAAAGAGCTGGGTCTCTTTAGCTTGGAGAAGAGGAGACTGAGGGGTGACCTTATTAACGTTTATAAATATGTAAAGGGTGAGTGTCAGGAGGATGGAGCCAGGCTCTTCTCGGTGACATCCAATGATAGGACAAGGGGTAATGGGTGCAAGCTGGAACATAGGAGGTTCCACTTGAATATGTGGAAAAACTTCTTCACAGTGAGGGCAACTGAACAGTGGAACGGGCTGCCCAGGGAGGCTGTGGAGTCTCCTTCTCTGGAGACATTCAAAACTCACCTGGACATGTTCCTCTGTGATGTGCTCTAGGTGTTCCTGCTCTGGCAGGTGGATTGGACTAGATGATCTTTCAAGGTTCCTTCCAATCCTTGACATTCTGTGATTCTGTGATCCAGAACTCACAGCAAAATATCTGAAGTCTCATATATGTTTATTTGTGGATCAATGGGATTAAGCAAGATACCATATTACCATTAGTTCATAGAATCATAGAATGGTTAGATTTGGAAAGAACCTTAAAGATCATCAAGTTTCAACTCCCCCTGCCATGGGCAGGGACACCTCCCACAAGAGCAGGTTGCTCAAAGCCCCATCCTGCCTGGCCTTAAACACTTCCAGGGATGGGGTAGCCACCACTTCTCTGGGGCAACCTGTTCCAGTGCCTCACCAAACTCACAGTAAAGAATTTCTTTCTAGTATCATAGCTGTAATTACAGAATATTGCAATTCATTAAAACTGACATCAATCTACATTACATTTCTCTCTTTATCTGGATTTTTTTTAAGTTAAAAATTCACATTCAAAATAAACATGATACAACAGAGTTATATAAATGTTACCCAAAAAAATGTAATTTGAACAATTTGTGTGCTTTTAAATACAACTCCTTTTCTGTCAAGCTTCTAAACCATTATGTTTTTTCAAAAGACAAGTAATTGTTTCTGGAAAAACATCTGAATTCTAAATAGAAGAAGAAGCATTCAAGCAATAAGAATACTCTAAGCATCTTGATGGTAAGAAAATAAACACTGTGATATGATGATGCAAGAGTAAAAATCATGTAAGCCATAGGGCACACTAGAGAAAAAGATAATATAAAGAAAGCAGTCAAATAAACATATACAAACTAGCACAAATACTTTTGCACTGAAATTTCATGCAGAAAGAAAAATATTATATTAGAGCTCTATTATATATCACCTAACCAAGATGATGAAAATGCTTGTTAAATACTACAGCAGGTTAGAAAGGGTAAGGCAGAAAACACAGTAATGGGAGAGTTTAATTGCTCCTAGGCAGTCTGGTAAGAAATAATAATAAGGTATGTTGCAAGGACTGTATTTTAGATGCTGTAAATAATGGCTTCTTGGAACCATTAAAGAAACCACAAGAGAAATTACTCTTGATTTTCCATTAAGCCAGGCAGAGGATCTGTTTCAATATATAATAACAATAATAATAATAATAATAATAATAATAGAAAAAAAAACAGAACATTTTAAAACACTGACTATAATGTACTCAACTTCAGTGTTCTTCTGGGAGCAAACCATACTTCAAAAATCAACCAAAATAATTCAACTGCAACAGGACAAGATTAGTAAAAATAAAAATAAACAGAAAAACTAATGAGTAAAATGCTTGAAGGTTACAGAAAAACACTTCCACAGAGTTCAGCTAAATATGTACACTCTAGCAGATAAAAAAAAAATATAAAAATCATGCATGTGTTTTGAAATAAAAGGAGTCTGAATGACAAAAAGGCACAATAAAGAAGACTATTAGTTGACATCTTTCAGGTCAAAATAAGGGTGGAAGGTGTAAAGGGAACACATCTGGTAAAATAAATCTACAACTACGCATATTCAAAAAGATTCCGGGATATAAGTTATTGTAGGCAGAGAAAATTACTCACAGAATCATAGAACCATAGAACACCCAGTTGGAAGGGATCTCAAAAGATCATCTAGTTCAGCCTTTAATGAGAAAAGGAGTGTAGCTAACATTATCTAGCATCCTGTCCAATCGCATATTGAAAAACCTCCAATGCTGGAGAGTCTACCAAGTACCAGGGTGGTTGTTCTAGTACTCACCAAAACTTTCTAAAATGTGAAAAGTAGGAAGTCTGGAATGGATCAAAGCCAGTATAGAACTTTTCACTTAAATTGTGATTGGTGCCAAAATACAGGAAAGAGGCAAATATGATGCCAGTTTTTTAAAAGGGACAATAACAGGCCAAAGAAATTGAAGCAAACTAAAACCCAGAAAAGGAATAATCAGAGGCAGTTTCTTAAAAGTTGTAATAAAGAATGTAAGTAGCAAGAACATAGAACAGTATGACAGAAAGAATAATTGTAAAATTTTGTAAACAAAGTTACTCTTCCCTGATTACAAGAATTCTTTGATCCTATAAGAGGATCATCAAACATAGGGCAACCAGGTGATTAGGTCAAGCCAGCATGGGTTCATGAAAGAAAGTTCTTGCTTGACAAACCTTATCTCCTTCTATGACAAAGTGACCTGCTTGGTGAATGAGGGAAGGACTGTGGATGTCGTTTACCTGGACTTTAGTAAGGCCTTTGACATGAATTCCCACAGCATTCTCCTAGAGAAACTGGCTGTCCATGGCTTGAACAGGAGTACAATTCACTGGGTTAAAAAACTGGCTGGAGGGCTGGACCCAAAGTGTTGTGGTGAATGGAGTTAAATCCAGTTGGTGGCCAGTCACAAATGGTGTCCTCAAGATCTCAGTATCAGGGCCAGTTCTGGTCAACATCTTTACCAGTGATTTGGACGATGGGATGATGGGATTGAGTGCACCCTCAGTTAGTTTGCAGACTACGCCAAGTTGGGTGGGAGTGTTGACATGCTCTGTAGAGGGATGTGGACAGGTTGGATCAATGGGCTGAGGCCAGTGTGGTGAGGTTCAACAAGGCTAAGTGCTTGGTCCTGTACTTGGGTCACAATAACCCAATTTATCGCTACAGGCTTAGGGAAGAGTGGCTGGAGAGCTGCCTGGCAGAAAAGGACCTGGGGATGTTGGTTGACTGTCAGCTGAATGTAAGCCAGCAGTGTGCCTACGTTGCCAAGAAGGCCAACAGCATCCTGGCCTGTATCAGACATAGTGTGGCAGTGATCATCCGCCTGTACTCAGCACTGGTGAGGCCCCACCTTGAGTACTGTGTCCAGTTCTGGGCCCCTCCCTACAGGAAAGATGTTGAGGTGCTGGGGTGGGTCCAGAGAAGGGCAAGAAAGCTGGTGAGGGGTCTGGAGAACAAGTTTTACGAGGAGTGAGAGAGCCTGTGTTTAGTCTGGAGAAAAGGAGGCTGAGGGGAGACTGTACTGCTCTCTACCAATACATGAAAGGAGCGTGTAAGATGCTAGGATGGGTCTCTTTTCCCAAGTAACAGGCAATAGGACAAGAGGAAATGGCCTCAAGTTGCATCAGGGGAGATTCAGACTGTATATTATGAAAAATTTTTACACTGTAAGGGTTATCAAATAATGTAACAGGCCCAGGGAAGTAG
This sequence comes from Jacana jacana, assembly GCA_013400555.1. Classification (NCBI taxonomy): domain Eukaryota; kingdom Metazoa; phylum Chordata; class Aves; order Charadriiformes; family Jacanidae; genus Jacana; species Jacana jacana. The sequence continues at coordinate 20,190 of VZTM01035978.1, forward strand.
CTGAGGCACCACTCCTGGGGGTATTTAAACAACAGGTAGACATGGTGCTTAGAGATACGGTTTAGTGATTAAGTTGATATCTGGTTGGACTTGATGTTCTTAAAGATCCCTTCCAACTTAGGCAATTCTATGATACTGTGATTCCATAGCTTACCTCATTTCCAAAATATCTTGACAGTGTTCTCTGTCATAAATTTTTAAAGAAAATGAACAGTCATGCAAAATAGAGGATCTTTTCTTTGGTTAATAAACCAGTTAAAAGAAAGGAAACAAAATTTATAAATACTAGGTCAGTTTTCACATTGGTTAGCTGTCACAGTATTGCCAACTGAGTCCTGTGCTGTTAAACACATTCACAAAATATCTGAGAATATACAAAGTACTGAGGTGAACATGTTTGCTGATCACAACAAATTAGCAGAACAGTAGCTCCCTGCAAGAGATTCAAGAATTATCTCTTCATTCAAGAGACAGGACCACTGATTTAATGGAAATGATCAATCATGTAAAAACAGAGCATGTAGACCATGACTTCTCAGTCTAAAGAAGAATGAGTAGCTGTGAATTGAGGCAACAGTCAACTAGAAAATGAATGACAGCTAGAAGATGTATTTTTGGTGTTGTGACAAATAACTATTTACTCTCTATTTGTATATTTGTATAAAAGCACAGAAATATATAAAATATCTTGAGGAAGAGTAAGTAGAGCTCTTAATTAGAATAAGCATTCAGAGGATGCAAACACAGATCCAGAGCTTTTTCTAAATAGGACATCAGAAAGAAAATACTAACAAACACTTTAAAAAAGCCTTTCTGCATACTGTAATCACAAACCTGACAACAAAGCAGACTTAGAAGACANGAGGGAAGGACTGTGGATGTCGTTTACCTGGACTTTAGTAAGGCCTTTGACATGAATTCCCACAGCATTCTCCTAGAGAAACTGGCTGTCCATGGCTTGAACAGGAGTACAATTCACTGGGTTAAAAAACTGGCTGGAGGGCTGGACCCAAAGTGTTGTGGTGAATGGAGTTAAATCCAGTTGGTGGCCAGTCACAAATGGTGTCCTCAAGATCTCAGTATCAGGGCCAGTTCTGGTCAACATCTTTACCAGTGATTTGGACGATGGGATGATGGGATTGAGTGCACCCTCAGTTAGTTTGCAGACTACACCAAGTTGGGTGGGAGTGTTGACATGCTCTGTAGAGGGATGTGGACAGGTTGGATCAATGGGCTGAGGCCAGTGTGGTGAGGTTCAACAAGGCTAAGTGCTTGGTCCTGTACTTGGGTCACAATAACCCAATTTATCGCTACAGGCTTAGGGAAGAGTGGCTGGAGAGCTGCCTGGCAGAAAAGGACCTGGGGATGTTGGTTGACTGTCAGCTGAATGTAAGCCAGCAGTGTGCCTACGTTGCCAAGAAGGCCAACAGCATCCTGGCCTGTATCAGACATAGTGTGGCAGTGATCATCCGCCTGTACTCAGCACTGGTGAGGCCCCACCTTGAGTACTGTGTCCAGTTCTGGGCCCCTCCCTACAGGAAAGATGTTGAGGTGCTGGGGTGGGTCCAGAGAAGGGCAAGAAAGCTGGTGAGGGGTCTGGAGAACAAGTTTTACGAGGAGTGAGAGAGCCTGTGTTTAGTCTGGAGAAAAGGAGGCTGAGGGGAGACTGTACTGCTCTCTACCAATACATGAAAGGAGCGTGTAAGATGCTAGGATGGGTCTCTTTTCCCAAGTAACAGGCAATAGGACAAGAGGAAATGGCCTCAAGTTGCATCAGGGGAGATTCAGACTGTATATTATGAAAAATTTTTACACTGTAAGGGTTATCAAATAATGTAACAGGCCCAGGGAAGTAGCTGAGGCACCACTCCTGGGGGTATTTAAACAACAGGTAGACATGGTGCTTAGAGATACGGTTTAGTGATTAAGTTGATATCTGGTTGGACTTGATGTTCTTAAAGATCCCTTCCAACTTAGGCAATTCTATGATACTGTGATTCCATAGCTTACCTCATTTCCAAAATATCTTGACAGTGTTCTCTGTCATAAATTTTTAAAGAAAATGAACAGTCATGCAAAATAGAGGATCTTTTCTTTGGTTAATAAACCAGTTAAAAGAAAGGAAACAAAATTTATAAATACTAGGTCAGTTTTCACATTGGTTAGCTGTCACAGTATTGCCAACTGAGTCCTGTGCTGTTAAACACATTCACAAAATATCTGAGAATATACAAAGTACTGAGGTGAACATGTTTGCTGATCACAACAAATTAGCAGAACAGTAGCTCCCTGCAAGAGATTCAAGAATTATCTCTTCATTCAAGAGACAGGACCACTGATTTAATGGAAATGATCAATCATGTAAAAACAGAGCATGTAGACCATGACTTCTCAGTCTAAAGAAGAATGAGTAGCTGTGAATTGAGGCAACAGTCAACTAGAAAATGAATGACAGCTAGAAGATGTATTTTTGGTGTTGTGACAAATAACTATTTACTCTCTATTTGTATATTTGTATAAAAGCACAGAAATATATAAAATATCTTGAGGAAGAGTAAGTAGAGCTCTTAATTAGAATAAGCATTCAGAGGATGCAAACACAGATCCAGAGCTTTTTCTAAATAGGACATCAGAAAGAAAATACTAACAAACACTTTAAAAAAGCCTTTCTGCATACTGTAATCACAAACCTGACAACAAAGCAGACTTAGAAGACACATAATGTGTGTCCAGAAAATTAAATCAAAAGGGAGTGGCATAAATACAACAACAAATATTTTCATCCCTTTTTTTGAAAAATGTAAATGCTGGAATCGATATAAGCAGGAACGGCCATGTAGCACTGTAACCACATGAAGAAGTTGGATAGAAGAGTTACAGAACCATAGAATAGGTTGGGTTGGAAGGGAACTTGAAGTGTCATTTAGTCAAGCCCTCCTGCAAGGAGCAGGGACATCTTCAACTAGATCAGGTTGCTCAGAGCTCCATCCCACCTGACCTTGAATGTTTCCATGGAGATAGCATCCACCATCTACCAGTAAATAATTACTGCCTTCTATCTAGTCTAAATCAACACTGTTCACTTTCATTTTCTGTATCACAGCAGAAACTCAAACTTGAGTGCATAGTTGCTACAAGCTAAGTACTTATATGCCTCTATACTTTGACTAAAGCCTGGCAACTAGCTCTCACCCTATTCTGAGATACAGCTTAAAGTCATGGAGTATATGGAGCAAAAATCTGTCAAAATGAATGCTTTTACAAATTGTATGATTCCTAATAATTACGTATGACAATTTCAGATGTTTTGTGGAGGTTCAAGAAAGGGCCCCTCTAAAGTTTCAAAGTACCTGCTCTTGGTTATACCACTGTAGTGAACAGTTGCAGCCATGTAAGTATCTAGTAGACCTTGCAATTCTATGAAAGATTGAATGTCTTTTTCTGTTCTTGGTTTCTTCAGAAATCTTCTCAGGCTGAACGATGCAGCCCAGGGGGCAGGATCACCGCAATTTGTTCACATCTGATGACTACCGTAGCAGGATGTTAAAGTATCATGTAAATATAATATAATTTTAAATTATATTAAAGTTACTGTCAGAGCCCCATTCTGCAGCTTCATCAGATAAGGCAAAGGCCAGATAATCACACCTGTGTACTATGTACAGTTTGTCCTAAATTCTGCCACTGCTTTGCAATACTCTGGGAAGGGAAATGGATCATAAACTATGTCTAACAGTTACAGAGGAATTACTGTTGCTTTAGTCTGTGGAAGAACAGCAGCTGTAACATATATAGCAAATTGTTTTCAGTTCATTCCACATTAAGGGCCTGATCCTGTGTTTTGTAACACCTGTTCTATACTGTCTGTTTCTTCACTAAGTGCCATTGAATCAATTGGATGAGTAATTATGACAGAAATAATGTAATTTTATGTGTTCCAGAAATTGTTTATTGCCATTTTTAAAACATTTTTACCTACATATGGTAATACATGAGAATATTCTGAAACCAAATGGGCAGTTTCACAGCATCCTATGATTGTGATATCCCTTTTTCACAGGAAAACTGTATCTTTTTCTATATATGCGCAGTGTATTTCATACCTATGTACTTATGTGCCCCTACAACAAACACAGCTTTGGGCTAATAGTCTAACTGAGGGAGTTTAGATGTATTATAATGATATCCGTCTCATCTTAGTTACAACACTAACACACAACAATCCTGAGCATATCACTCAATTATCTTTTGCCATTTCACTATTGGTAACATGGGGATACCAATGCACACATATATATTTGCATACTTTCCACTTAATCCACTTAAATAAAAGTAAGGAATACCCACTTAATCCTTACTTTATTTAGAAGATTGCTCCTATGATACAGAAGCTTCCTTCCTTTTGAAACTTTCCTGTTTGAATACATGCCTAGTTTAATTATAGAACAGCGCTTATGTTGAAAAGGAATATGAAGATATAATGACATTGCATATTCTCAATACTAAAATACTACAAAACCTAGAAATATAAATTATTGGAGCAATTATAGCAGCAGAAATAGCACTATTACTGCAATTAACTGTTGCTGTAGGTATTTGCAAATAATCTTTAATGTCCCCTTGAGCATACCAGTCTTCTCTGCAGAGGAACAAGCTATTGTAAACAATTAATGATACTAAAGCTAGCATGAAATTAATTATTCTGAAACATGTCTTGAGAGTTCATAAATAATATGCTCTTTTTTTTCAATTTCTGTTTTAAAATGCCTTTTTTCTGTGTGCAATTTGATTTCTATTCCCCTGTTGTTGATTTTTAATTCTTAGAAAAGAGGTATCATAAACAAACCCCACAATATTTTAAAAAGATTACACTAGTTAACAGTTTAACTGATTCTGCCATTTACCTGCTTGTTAGATGTGACATTTGAAGTATGCCCGTCACATTCTTTGATGAATACAAAGGATATGATTTAAAAATAAGTAATAAACAAAGCTGCCATAGAATTGAATAGGAGGTTTTTTGCTGGGTAGAGACAGCAGGAAAAGGTATCTGCCAGCCAGCTATTTATAGTTTCTTTTTTCTCCTGACTATTCAGCTCTGCCTTCCTGCACTGCCAGATGAATCTGCTAAACTTTGCAAACGCCAGTTTACAGAGTCATAAAACCAATTTCTTGTTATGACTGAAACTGTTTGCAGTGCTTGAACTTGGATGAATTTGTCCAAGGTGTTTCAGCGTATGTTATCTGTTATCTCATTTTCTGTCCATATCTTCAGATCCTTCAGAATTCTTACCCAGGCAAGTACATTTTCTATCCTTGACCTGTGGATACACAACATCAGAGAACTGTAGATGTGTACAAGGCAGGAGTGGCAGAGACAAGCTGTGAATGAATGCATGGAATGATGACAGCCTCACTCCTCCTCTCCCTGTGCCACTCGGGGGTAGGAGACAGAGGAGCTGGGAATTAGGCAGAGTCTGGGGGAAAAAAGTAAGGAATACCCACTGCCCTCCCCTTGTCCACAGAACGAGTCATCTCAACATGGAAGGTAATTATACAGGTCAGGCAGAGTTTTCCCTTCGTAATCCTATGATGACTGTTGACCTGCTTTGCCATCCACTTGTTTCTACAATTTTCTCAGGAACCGAGTTCTGCCATTGACCTGACCAACTCATGGTTACCCAGATCTTCCTCCATGGTCTTTTTGAAGAGGAACATAATGGAACGTTATAGAACAGATCCTTCTAGATACCATGCTTGGGCACATAGAGGACAGGGAAGTGATTCTGGACAGCCAGCATGACTTTACTAGGGGCAGGTCCTGCCTGACTAACATAGTGGCCTTTTAAGATACGGTGACTATGTTGTTGGACAAGGGATGGCTTATGGATGTGATCTATCTGGACCTCTGCAAGGCTTCTGACATGGTTCTCCACAACAACCTGATCACCAAATTGGAGGGATACAGATTTGGTGGGTGGGCTGTTCAATGGCTAAGGAACTGGCTGGACAGTTGCATCCAGAGGGTGGTACTCAGTGGCTTGAGGTCCGAATGGAAAAGTAACAAATGGTGTCCCTCGGGGGTCCGTGCTGTTTAACATTTTTATTAACAATATAGATAGAGGGATTGAGTCCACAATCAGCAAATTTGCAGATGACATCACGCTGTGTGGTGTTGTCAATACACCAGAGGGACGGGATGCCATCCAGAGGTTCCTTCTGGCCTGGAACATTCTATGATTCTGTGATTCTATACCAGTCATCTGGGACCTCCTCTGATTGTTCTAGACTTTCAGAGGTAACAAGAGAGTGGCCTTGTGATAACAATGTCCAGTGGCACATGCTTGTGTGCATCCCATCTGGACACATCATGCTTTCTATGTCTGGTTTACTAAAGTAGTCCAACTCTATATTTTGTTCTACTGTTGGGTGTGTTTCTCTCCACCAACCACTGCCACTGGGCATAGAGATCTGGGAGGTCCAAGAGCTTCTGATTAGTGAAGAAATTTATTGGTTATTATGGTGTTGCTTCTGCAGATGTTCTTTTAAATATATCACTGCCTTGAGGGTAGGGCTGTAATCAGTTCTCCTGGAATACCTTCCCAAGCCACGGCAGCAACCAGGGAAATCAGTAGAGAGTGACTAGGAAAGTAACTGAAACTTTTGTGTGCTGTCTGTTATTACCCTAGGCAATACAAACATACATAGTTGGGGCTTATCAAGCATTCCAGTCTAGGACTACTATGATTTTGTTCATTGATATTTCTATTCAAAATGGTATATAACAGGCAGAATGCCAATCAGGCTCAGAACAAACTCAAAACGTCTCTATGAGTACAAACAGAGAAACAGTAACATCTCTTAACAATTCCTGAAAGATTCTATGGTCTTCTAACGAATCTTTAAGGAAGACCAAAACAATTTTCTCCCTTAAAGAAAGAGTTAAAGGCTACCCCTTACAGTACCCTTCATCAAGAATGGTGTTAAAGAACAAAAGTTAAAACAGTCAACATAGGGAGGTAATTCCCCTCCCATTTTTGGAGAAGGAAGATTCAACTTTTTGAAACTGAAAGGCAGAGAATAATAGTTACACCTTGCCTTACATGTTGTGGGTACTCTGACTCTATGCAATACTGAATAATAAACATACGGACAAAAAATAAATATGTGGAAAAATGCATGGGCACTTGAGACCTGATTCAGAGTTCCTATACTGCAATCCATATAGGAAATCTTCAGAGGGCACAATATTTCACTCTGCGGGATTGACAGATGGTATCAAACTTTGCTCATAAAGAGAGGAAGAGGAATCTAACCTAGAAATTAATAGCATAGCATGAGCCAATTCCAGTAATACAGAACTCCTGTCTCAACAGTTTCTGGCACTGATAGCCACTGCTGAAGTTCCTGTTAGTCAGAAAGTAAAGCAGTCTAGGGTCTGAAGTCACTGCTCTCTACAACTTCCACAATATTGGAAGGTAGCAAAGCCAATAGCAGAGTGAACTACTCCACGGAGAGACGGAGCTCATCTAAAACAAGACAATGTATTATTAGGGAGATGCTGCAGGTATCACAAGGGTCATTATCAGACTTGACTTCAAGAGTGATGAGAGCACTTGTCAGAAAAACCTTAGTCTCAGCTGGAGTAGAAGTCTCCCTTGAAGCAAACTGCAAGATAAAGGTCAGAAACAGACCTTTACTGTTTTGGCGGTGATGAACGTTTTACAAAAGAAGCCCGACTGCCTGGGTCAAAGCTGATGAGAAAGAAACTTCCTGGAGTGGTTTCCTACCACTGGGATTGAAAAGAACTTGGACAGATGGTTCTCCATTCCTTGACAAAAAGGAAAAATATAGCCTTTATAGACTGTACGTGGCTCATAGCCAACAGACTTTGACAGAGAAGCAAAGAAAAATGAAACTTGCCTAAAGCTACAAAAAAGTGAAAATTAAGGAAAGTGAGACACTAAGATCAAAATAAACACAAAAAATCACAAAGGCATAAAAAAAAAAAAAGTTAAATTAAAGTCTGAGGTAATCTCAAACAGAATGCAGTGAACTGCAAAATCTTCATGGAACATTAGAAAGGCAAGTGAGATTCAAGGATTTTTACCTTTTGGGGAAGTTACGTGAACCCATGCTTTCCAAGTACTAACAGAGGTTAAGTATTACCAGCTTGAGCACTTGCACATTTCTCACATCTATTACCTCATCTAAATAAAAAGCACATACCATAGCTTTTCACCTATTAATGCTATTTTAAGAAGAGAATAATCTATTGAACTGAAATATCCTTAAAGAAAGAAACTCCATCTTGATATAACAATCCAAAACATATACAGGCAAAATGTTTTTATTTAAATTAACCATTGCTTTTTATTGCTATTTTTTTATTCTGGATTTTATTACACCTTTAGCTAGTGAAGAGCTATTTACTGTCTCACACTTCCTTCTCACGTGCACATTATTATAATCCTTAAATAAATTGCCTCTCTAC
>VZTM01035979.1:0-21694 GCA_013400555.1 Jacana jacana
CTGGGTCTCTTCCCAAACAAGATGACCTCTTGCTGTTGGACCATTCCCAGGTAAAGACTCAGTACATCTCCTATAGAGATACTCCACACAGAAGCAAGTAGCCCCTAGTATACTAACTGAACAATGATTACACTGAAGGATCATCCTACATGCCTGATACCTACCTGCTCTTTGAAAACTCTTGTATCATTTTCTCTACAAGTAAGTGGCTGTCATTTTCCAGCATTCAAGACAGAGAGCCTTTCTGAGTCTTACAACTCACAGTTCAGGCCCACCACAAAATACTACCAGTGTCTGCTATTTAGTAATACTTGTGAAAGCTTGGAAAATCCTCTAAAATGGCTAAGCTAGCTTGGAATTCATGAATTGAAATACCAGTGTACTTTCTGGGTTTATACTGTTCTCTCTATCTAAAATATGGCAGTACAAACTGCAAGCTTATATATTACTTATGAATAATTGATGGCTCATGTTCAACTTTGTGTCCAACAGGGTCCCTGGGTCCTTTTCTGTCAAGCTTCTTTCCAGTTGGGTTTTCATATTTACTAGCAAACCTCATTTGATCATTGATCAGCAAATTATATCCCAAACTATCGAACTGCAGTTAGGATGTATATCTTACATACTGCCTGATAATAGAGGAACCAAATATTTACCTTTTGCAAAAGTGCCAAATCTATATCTAGGTTTGCAGCCTCCCAAAAAATATTGTAACTGCAGGAGGGTTTTACTAAGGTACTGATTGATGTCCATGAATAATTACTTTTGTTGCAGAGAAACTTATTATAAATAATGCTAAACACATCTTTTCGTAGGAAAAAAAAGCAAAAAAAAGTTTTAAATGTCTCAAGGAGTCACTTTGTATGATCATTGCAGGGTCCAATTGAAATTCAAAAACTTTTACGCGTGCAAAAGGTTCTCAAACACACAGTGTAAATATATGTCTGTAGGATTTGTTGAATAAATCTATTAGTCAGGAGCTCAAGGTTCAATTCATGTCAGCTGACTTTGATCTTCTACACACAAATTTGTGGTGTGTGGCATTCATTGAAGGAAATGGTGGCAAACAGTGTTGTTAGAATATGTTAGAACCCCTGATCTGTTTTATAAATTTATTTTAGAATATGATACACTACATTCTGAAGGTACCTGTCACTTTCTGTTGACTGTAAAATGAGCCTACAGTAACTAGTTCAGATATTGACATCCACAGCTAGACATTAGAAATGCTAGTGCCTGATCTATATTGGCCATCATGTTGAGCCTTAGCAGGTATTTCTGTTCTGTTATCTAGTGTATCATTCTCTTTCAATTCAAGCCTTAAAATCGGTCAAATCAGTATCGGTCTAAAGAAAAAGATAATCTTAGCAAAACACACAAAATAAAGAAGACTTGGATGCTTTCGAATGGAAAATTGCCTTTCTTTGTGACCTATCATTCAGAGACTCCCAAAATTCAAGCATGCTAGTAGCTCTCAATTGTCAGGGCCTTCTTGCAGAAATTGCTGATCACTGATACACAGTTACAATTGCTTTTAGTACCAGCTGAGCTTCCAGAATAATGTTGAAATACAGCTGTGAGAGTTCATTGCAATTTAAAGGGATCAGGGCAATGAGGCAGAGGTGCTCTGAATGAAATCTGTGCCACTTCAGCAATCTTATTTCCAGGACATCTCACTGTCATCTTCAAGTGAGATAAGGAAGAGAAAGTTATCGATATATCTGACATCTTTTCTTCCCACCCCGTCTGCTCCCTCGATATTCAATGACATGTTTTCATACAGATGCACATATTTTCTGAAACATTATACAAAATATCATTATTACTTCTCTTTTTCTTTCTTCAGTAACACTAAAAAAAATATTTATTTAATTTCATTTTTTCTGACCATTTTTATTTATAAAGGCATATGTAAAAATAATTTTTCGTGAAATATTGTGAAAAAGCCGTACCAAAGTCTGTCCAATCATCCAGTCTTACTATTTATTGAGCTAACTATCTAAATTCATTACATTATTCCTGCACGTGAGCTGTCTATTTTATGGGCTCTTGCTGTTAAAATGACATAACTGCATTCAGCATACTCTGTGGCCACAGAAGTCCAAGATAACTCATTCATTTGGAAAAGTTCCTGTGAGCACATCTCCAAAGCACGTCAATTTTTATTTCTTAAAAGGTATACTTATTTTTCCTCTGAGTGTCATGTTTTGCCATAACAAGTATTAATTGCAAATATTATACAGCATTAAAAATGATATATTTAGTTTTAAAATAAATTGTTGTTTGTTTTTTTTTTTTAATTTTGATGTCAAGATTAATTTACAACCTCTTTGTCAAGTCTATCTTTCCTAATAAGAATAGCCATTATTGGAAATGTGAGGCATACAAAGAGATGAGATGAGAATTGTTGGGATTTTTTAATTGATATGTTTTATCTCCCTTTACAAAAATGACAAACTGTGTTTAAATGCAATGTCCATTTATAGCTTTGTACTGGACCACAGGAGCACTTTGCTCTGCAGGAGTGAAAATTTTACCTTTTCTGGGACTCAGCGACCAGTTTTCCTTTTCTTGCAAATTCTCTGTACTAGTTGGGCATAATTAAATATATTCATCTAAATTAACTCAGTAGTTGCTATTACTTGTTCTGGGGACACCAGTGAACAATATTTAATGTGTGATGAATCATAGAATCATAGAATCATTTAGGTTGGAAGAGACCCCTGGGATCATCAAGTCCAACCATCAGCCCTACTCTACAANCTCAAGCTGTGGCCTCACCAGTGGTGAGTACAGGGGGACAATCACCTCCCTACTTCTGCTGGTAAAGTGTACCAAACCCTGATGAGTACCAAACCCTCTTGTATATCACAGGGACATATTCTAAATTGTTTGAGACACTTGCTTTACAATTAACCATTTCACAAGACGATGATTATGGAGATCTTTCTCTTTAATATGAACATAGGAATATTTTAGATTGGAGTGATATTCAAACACTATATGGTCTTTGCTAATTTCATGTCAACATTTTTTCACCCTTTCTATTGATTTGTCTGCCCTGCCAAAAGCTAATTTTCTTCCCTTGAAAGATCCTTCCCTGACTATGTGCCTCTCTATTGACCGTGTTTCATTCACTACTAGGAATGACCATGTCACCTACTTTTAGCTGCCCAGAGGGTCAGAAAAATTTTTCCTTTCTTTGAATGCATTCTGCTTTTCCTTAGGCGATCATTCAGACTTGGCAGGATCATCTACACTCACAAAATATTTTTCCATGCATTTTCTTCACATTTTCCTAATTGCAATATCCACTAAAAAGACTAGTAACAGTTAGTCTGCTATTCTGCTTAAGCTACATCTTTTTTAGCAGGACAAGTATTGTCCTGTGTGTTTTTCCTGTTTCTGTACATCTGCAGTTTCTTATTTGTCAGGTCTCATTTTATGATGTGTTTTGGGTTTTTTTACAGTATTTGACACCACTGATTTCTAGGCAAGATTCTAAAGCATTAACAGTAAAAATGAAATTATCACTTTATCAATGAGCCTGCTGACTTAAAAATTCAATTTGAAATGTGATTAATGCCACAGTCTTATGGGATGAAGGAACATAGATTAAAAAGTGAACTAAGAAAGGAACTTTCATCTGTAAAAATGGAAGACATAGTACTACGATGCTGCAAAGAGTTCAAAAAGCACTAGAAAGTGTAAAGAAAATGCAACATTAGAAACAAAATTTATTATTCTCTTTTAATAGTAGAAATTTCTTTGTTTACTAGATTTAGTTTTTTGGGAGGCTGCTTCAAGTTTTTTGCATTTGACATTATTTTTTGTAGAAATGAAGTAATTGTTTCCCCTGCATTCAAGTCTATCCCTTGATGAACAGGACAGGTTCTTTACATACATTTTGAAAAATGCATGTAAATAGCTCAATTAGTTGAAACAGGATGATGCTGGCGCTAAGAACTTTGCAAGATTCAACAACAAATACATATTCCTATTAAAAACAAGACTGAAGATTCTTCAGGGGTCATTTCTGCTTGAGATTCAATGAGGTTGGAAGCGTGCTAATAGTGAAATTGCATATAAAGTTAATAATGGGGATGACTAGGCTTGTCAATCTCACATTGATCCCAGGAAAAAAAAATATTAAAATATCAATAAAGTATCCTGTTAAAAGAAGGTGGAATAGAGTTATTGGAAGTCTGTATAAATATAATAAACTTTAAGAGTATTATTTATTTTTCCAAAATCTATCACAGGTATATCAACAAGTTAAAAATTAACAAATGTAGATATAAGCAACAAACTATGGCTCAATGTCCTCTTATTTATGTCTGACATAAAATCAATGAGAGACATTATTACGTAAAAGATCGACTGACTCTAGAGAACTGAAAATGCATTTACAATAATCACCCTTCTTAGGAATATTTTGTTCAGCAAATAGCTCAATATTATCTAAAGTTAAATGTCTGCCCTCATTAGACATGCTTGCCATACAGGTTTTTTTGTTCTTCTTTTGTTCTTTCCTCAGTTATTTTCTTTACAAATTATCACAGAGCCTTGTCGTCAATAGATAATATTACAAAGTTTTAAAGGATAGCTCTGACATACCAGTAAATATTTCTGCATATTGGAGCCATTAGTGTTCACGGTGTTTAGAAATAGTCTGTGATCCTTGCCTGAAATGTTCATGTACAGTTTTGACCATTAGTAGTGAATTTAGATTTCATGGTTGATTTTCTCTGCAAAATGAGACCCTCTAGTGTTTAGTGTGTCCTGCCTCATTTGATGGTTGGACTTGATGACCTTAAAGGTCCATCCTAGCCTAGAAAATTATATGATTCTATGATTTTTAAATCTTCATTCAGTTAAGAGTTTCTGAGCAACTGGTGACAGTTCCAACATCAAAAGTATTTCATCATGTTGTCTTTTATGAACTGCTGACAGAACAAAAGGTGAGTCAGCATTTCTATCTAGTTTGCTCCGGGAGATTTTCTTTAGGAATACAACCAAGTAGAACCTTAAAACCACCTAGATAAGGCTAAGAAATTAACCGTATAGAGAATTTAAAACTATTCCTAGCTTGTTAGATTTGAATGTATGACATTTCTACGATGGCTATACATGCAGTGGTGCTATGTTTTTATAAAAGAAACAAGTTTTTTCAGGCTAATGAGATAGTTCATAATATACAGAAGGAAATAATATGAATATCCTCTATGAATTATCTGGTATACCAAGGGGTTAGATCTGGTCTGTGACCTTAATGCTACCAAGTATTAGTGATTAGTGATATCTTTCAGGACTGCTCAGTAATGAAATTCTCAAGGACTTTGGTTGGAGTTATGGGACTTTGTACTCCTTAATATCAATTCTTAGTATATATCAACTTCAGTCACAACTGGAATGAAACACTGCCCCATTTTCAGAACAAATGGCTTAGTAACAGCACCATAAAACAGTCTGCATCTGGAAATGAAGGGAACTATCCTATTTGACTGAAAATACAGTCTTTGCAGAGAAACCTGGAAAGGCTGGATCAGTGGGCCAAGGCCAATGAAATCAGGTTCAATAAGGCCAAGTGCCAGGTCTTGTACAACACAAAAATCCCATGCAGTGCTACAGACTTGGGGAAGAGTGGCTGGAGAGTTGCCTGGCAGAAAGGGACCTGAGGCTGTTGGTCAACAGCTGGTTGAACATGAGCCATCAGTGTGCCCACGTGACCAAGAAGGCCAACAGCATCCTGGCCCGTATCAGGAACACTGTGATAAGCAGGTCTCAAGAAGTGATCGTGGGCTTCTACTCGGCACTGGTGAGGACAAATCTTGAGTACTGTATCCAGTTTTGGACTTCTTACCACAAAAAAGATGTTGAAATGCTGCAGTGAGTCCAGAGAAGGACAATGAAGCTGGTGAGGGGTCTGGAGAGTAACTCTTATGAGGAATGGCTGAAGAAGCTGGGGTTGTTCAGCCAGGAGAAGAGGAGGCTGTGGGGAGACCTTATCACTCTCTACAACTACCTGAAAGGAGGCTGTATGGAGGCAGGGTCAGTCTCTTCTTCCAAGTCACAGGCAACAGGTCAAGAGGAAATGGCTTTCACTTGCACCAAGGCAAGGTTCAGATTGGATATAAGGAAAAATTTTTACGCCAAAAGGGTTATTAGGCATTAGAATGGACTGCTCATGGAAGAGGTTGAGGCACTGTCCCTGGAGGCATTTAAAAGGTGAGTTGACACTGGTCAGTGACATGGTTTAGTGATGGGCTGTAGCTTTTATCAGAGCTGGGCTGATGGGTGGACTAGATGATCTGAAATGTCCCAACCTAGACAATTCTATGATTCTATGATTTGTGGTTGCACACTAGGATTTTTTGTCAGTCATGATGTACCTGGTCTACAGTGCAACAAAATCAAAAGAAAGACTGCTATTAATTTCAATGAGCTCTGAAAAAAGCATTAATCCTGAGCAGTAGCAATTAGTTAGTTGTGTCTTCTCTATAAATAGCTAAGGGGCTTTCCTTGCATTTCAGCTTCTGTCTTCCATCTACTTTTCAAATATATCAGTAATCACCCTTTGAAGACAATTTACAAATCAAAAATATATTAGCTTGATATAATAATGCTCTACAAAGTATTTTTAACTGTGAAACTTAAGATATTGATCATTATTATCCAGTTCAGTAATTATTTGCTTCAGACCAGAGAATATGTGACTATATCTGAAATAACATAAACTTAAGTAAAAAAAAATTAATCTTCTGCCAGAGTCCTTTGCATTTTCAAGGCCTGGAACAAAATGCCATATCACAGTAAGTACAATCCAGCAGGTGTTTCACCTCATAACATTTGAAGGTGTTTTTCAAGCAAACAGGAACTATTTCAGCAAAGAGGAAAACACAGATTGAGTTTCTTGAAGCACAGAGGAATTGATTCTTACTTAATATAAATCATTGTAGATTCTTGGGCATCATTGGCCACATTCTAAACAGTATCATTTTTTGTAACTAAGACGGTTTACTTTAAACATTGCTCTGGCCTCTTTTGTCTTCATTTTCATGGTGCTTTATAAAGGATAAAATATGTTAGACAAACATTATTTTTGTCCTTGAAGATTATTTGATCTGGAAGGGTAGGAAACCTCAACACAAGGGTAGGGCACCTCAGCACAAGAGAGATATCGAGGTGCTGGAGCGAGTGCAGAGGAGGGCTACGAAACTGGTGAAAGGCCTGGAGAATAAGTCTTATGAGGATCGACTGAGGGTGTTGGGATTGTTTAGTTTGAGGAAGAGGAGGCTGAGGGGAGACCTTATCACTCTCTACAGCTGCTTGAAAGGGCATTGTAGAGAGGTTGGTGCTGGACTCTTCTCATGGGGAATTAGCGATAGAACAAGAGGGAATGGCTGCAAGCTGCAGCAGGGTGGGTTTAGGCTTGACATTAGTCAAAAATTCTTCACAGAAAGAGTCGTCAGTCAGTGGAATGGGCTGCACAGGGAGGTGGTTGAGTCACCATCCCTGACTGTGTTTAAGAGTAGATTGGATGTGGTGTTGAGGGATCTAGTGTAGGGGAGAACTTGTAGAGTAGGGCTGATGGTTGGACTTGATGATCCCAAGGGTCTCTTCCAACCCATACGATTCTATGATTCTATGAAAGAGGATAATATAAATAATGAGAATCAACTAGCTTATTTGGGTTTTATTTTACTTCAGGTTTGTTTGGATTATGGCTTTTCCGTCGTTGACTTTTAAATCTGTAGCAAAACTCCTATTTACTTCAGTACCTTGGGATCTTGCCCAAAAGATATCTGCAATAAAAGCAAAGTAAATAATACTAGCTCTCTTAATAACTAGCTCCTAAAAGTCAAGGCTAAGGAGAAGAATTATACTGAACTCTGTGTTGGCAGGTAGAGACGGTAGAGTAGGGTGCAGGTGCACCGTGCTGCTGGTAATGGGCACCTTAATTCCTGCAAGCTCAGTCTCTATGTGCAAAGACTCCTCTCCCCCTCGGACTCATCAACATCCATTCTGTGTTCAATGACCATATGAGAGTTTGTTAGACAATTTCCTATATTAAAACTAAGAGTATTACGTTGCCCATCTGCCACTGAAGTCATAGAATCATTTAGGCTGGAAGATACCCTTCGGATCATCAAGTCCAAGCATCAGCCTCACTCTATAAAGTTCTCCCCTACATCATATCTGTCAACACCACATCTAATAGGTTCTCAAACACATTCAGGGAGGGCAACTCAACCACCTCCCTAGGCAGCCTATTCCCACAATTAAGCCCCTCACTAATGATCAAGCCCTTGCTTACAGCTCAAGCCCATGGTTAGCTGTCACTGGTGTTTTGGCAAAGTCCAGGTTTTAGCCATGTCAATATGTCAATTCAAACCAAAGTGTATATTCCCAAACACATCCTAATTTGCCATGGCTGAAAAGTGTGCCAATCAAACCTGTATCTTCACTGTATAGCCTCACAACAAAAATCCAGCTTTAATATCAAGTTTATCCTTAGGTCTGTAACATATCTTAGTTCATCTTAGGCTGCTAAAAAAGTCAGATTTCATCAACAGTCACTTACAAGCAAAATTTGTGACTCCAGGCTTATTATACGTATCCATCAGTAAATTCAGGAATACAAAAAAACTCAGTTTTTCTGCTTTCTGGAACCTCCATCCAATCTGATGCCTTTGTCAGACAACTGTTTCACTGAAATGCTGATCTCAAATCTTACATACATCTTCAAGAGGCAGTAGTGATATGTGTTATTTTGGAGCTATTGCAAACTCTTAGACAAATGCTACTTATTTTCATTTTATGCCTATCTGCAACAGTCTTCCATGTCTCGCTCATTTCTTTGTAGACAGTCATTTGTCACCTCTATTGCATCATTTCAAAACTGCAGATCTCTATTCCAGGCACTAGACTGTGTTTGGTGAAAGTAATAAAGACTCTAATCACCTATACAAGTTTCCCTGCTGAAAGTGAACTCTTGAACTACAGACATAGACTGCACTTCGCTTCGCAGAAGCCATGGCAGGGCAATTTCATCTTTCAGCCATACTTAAGCTTGTTAATATCATCCCAGCACAAAAAATATGAGAGAATACAGATAATATGTTATTAGCACTATTATGACAAGCATTTAAAAGTCCAGTGCCAAAACCTTTTGTTTAGTTGCAAGGAACGGTATTTAATACATTTCGTGAAGTATATGTGACTGAAATTGTCTACTGTGCTTCAAACTCTTTATATCCTACGTGAGACTAATTTTGAAAATCTGGTACTTTAGGAAAAAGGAGTATCAATTAGTTTAATGTAATCTGACTTGATTTAATATTTTTTTAAAAAAAAATCAGGATATCCAAAACTTCAAAGAAAAATTCTGTCCTTTGCCTTTTATATTTTTCGTATATATTCACTTATAGTTGATTTGGTTTCCAAGGAAACTAATATATATTTTCTTCTGATGAAAAGGTTGTTAGATTATGTGAGAAAAAATGTGGTTAGAACTAATCTGAGAAAAATATCACTCATTCTTCTGAATAAAGATGATAAAATTGCTGCCCGTAGGACAGACAACTGGTTAATCTTATTTTAATTATCATTAACCCAAATTTAAATCTTAAATAGATTAATCTAAATTATTTCCTGGAAAATTAGCAGGATTGATCTATGTATGAGATATATCTTAGTAAGTCTTAAAACTACCTGAAAAGGAGGATGTAGCAAGGTGAGCGTTAGTCTCTTCTCCAAAGTAGCAAGTGACAGAACAAAAGGAAATGGCCTTAAGCTGTGCCAAGGGAGGTTTTGATTAGAGAGTAGGGAAAATTTCATTGCCATTAAAGGACTGAAACAGGCTGCCCAGGGAAATGGTAGATACACCATTCCTGGAAGTTTTTAAAAGACATAGATGTGGCACTTAGGGACATGGTTTAGAGCCGGCTTGGCAGGGTTAGATTAAAGGCTGGACTCAATTTTAAAGGTCTTTGCCATCCTAAAGGTGCCTATGAATCTTCTATGATTCTAAGTATAGGGTTTTCAAAATCTAACACAAGAAAAAGTAGACATGAGAAGGAGACTGTACAATTTAAGTGTATAGAAACCTCATGAATAATCCAAACCACTCTATGATTCTATGTAAAATGTATTTTTATTTCTAATATTTCAGAATGGCATTTCCAGTTCTGTAAGGTTGCACTAAGTAAATTTTCATATTGACCACTGGTTTGATATCCAATTCTTAACATAAAGGAGAGAATATGGACTAGGACAATGCATAATAGAACTATCTGGGAATCACTGCAGTTTCTTGTAACGGTAACACTTTTGTGGTGCTCCAGTTAGCAACTAAGCTTACTAAAATTTAACCTATGCGAAGGAGCCAAGTCTTGCTTATAAATTGCCAAGCTCCCTCAAGCTCGCTGCAATTTTTTTTGTCATTAAAACTAATGGATCTATGTTGATGTGCATCATCTGAGACTGGTACACTGTCTTTACTATTGGAGCAAATTGAGTATTTAGCAGACCACTAAGATTTAAATGTTTACAGTTGCACTCACTAATTCTAGTTGTAAGTAGTTTGCTAAAATGTGAAGTTGGTACAGCTAGGAGAAATAAGACTTTATGTGCTCTTTATGAATATGTAATTTTATAATTTCAATAATAAATATTAGTAAGACTACCTTGTATCAGTTTCACTGCATGTGCTTATCCTAGTAAAAGATCCAACAATAAACTTCATATTGGTTGTTCTTCCAATAATAAACCAAAAATTTTATCTGCTGTACATTGATTAATACCAGTGTGGTTTGTTGCCCTGTCATTTCATAATTTGTTTATAAAGTCATACTTTTCTGCATCTACATGTTATATTAATGAAAGTCTAGACTATTTCCTGAAGTTTGGATAATTAGTGTAATCTCTGCAGCTGTCTACTGATGATGACTTAAGACAATAGTTTTGACTGCTAGAAAAATAATAACATCATAGCCTTGCCTGTTCTTTTTTCTCCTCACTGCTTTTCAGGAAAAAAAAAAATATTAGGTGAATTTTGTTCTCCTTTACATTTGCCTTGCTTTATGCTGTTAGTATGCACCTCTAAAATTAAAAGGCATGTCAAAATGTAATGGGCTTATTATAACATGTGGAACTGAACAGGCCCATGGCAATCAAAGAATTGCAAAGAGATGGTTTATCTGGAGACATAGAGCGTCATTCATCTCTATATCCTCTATGAGTTTGGTTGATAAGGGTCTGTTTCCTAGCTCTGACCTTTAATATTTCTTTAAGGTACTGTTTCACAGGAATAAAAATACATGAAGCAATATCATTACAATCATATGTCTTCTCATGTGTTCAGGAATGGACTTATGAATGAATACTGTGTTCTTATACTCTAAACAAACAGATGTGTGTATTCCAGCTCCAGACTTTCTGCGTATTTTGAAAATGTACTAAAAAGCCTTTATCAGTATTCTGCTGTAGGAAAGATGAGCATTTCATCCAAGCAGTGTCTTCTATTCCAGATCTACCCTTATTTCAAAGAGAAAGTGACCTCGGTTCACTGGCCCAGTGTGGTACTCAGCAGTGTCTTTCAATGCTTCCTTGTTTGTTGGTCTCAGAGATTTATGACAAGATACTGAGCCGATCCAAAATAAAGGTATTTGAATGCAAACAACAGTAGACTCTTCAGAAGTCTATTTACATTTTACAGTAAAATCTATGAACGTAAGCAATTGGAGAGGAGAAGGGTTAAGGATGTTACAAATACTTCGCTGTAAAGTCTGGGCTGCATTTGAGCAAGTGATGACTGCAGACTCCCAAGAAGGGAGATTTTGAAAGCTTATGGTATGGAATAGCAGGAGAATTTCTTGTCTGCCTTGAAAACTTCATTTTAACAACTGCCATAGTATCCAAACAGTCAGGAAATAGGAGCGAACTCTGCCAGAGGTGTTTATAAAGCCCACTGATTCTAAGCACTGACAGGAAGAAGGAATGGGAGGCAGAATCATAGAATCACAGAATCACAGAATTGTTATGGTTGGAAAGCACCTCTGAGATCACCAAGTCCAACCACACACAAAACCACAAGCCACTCCCCACAATCTCAGCCACTATAGTTTGCCCTGAAGTGCCACATCTACACCTTTCTTAAATACCTCCAGGGATGGTGACTCCACCACCTCCCTGGGCAGGCCGTTCCAGTTCCTGACCACTCTTTCAGTAAAGTATTTCTTCCTAATATCCAGTCTAAACCTCCCCTGCTGCAACGTCAGACCACTTCCTCTGATTCTGTCATTATTCACTTGAGAGAAGAGGCCAGGACCCACCTCTCTACAACTCCTTTCAGGAAGGTGTAGAGGACAATGAGGTCTCCCCTCAGCCTCTTCCTCTCCAATCTTAACATGCCCACTTCCCTCAGCCTCTCCTCATAGGACTTGTTCTCCAGACCCCTCATCAGCCTGGTAGCTCTCCTCTGGACACGCTCCAGCACCTCAATATCCCTCCTGTAGTGAGGAGCCCAAAGGTGAGGCCTCACCAGTGCCCAGTACAGAGGCATCATCACTTCACTACTCCTGTTGGCCACACTACTCCTGATACAGCCCACGATGCTGTTGTTCTTCTTGGCCTCCTGGACACACTGCTGGCTCATGTTCAGCCAGCTGTTCACCAACATGCCAAGGTCCTTTACTGCTAGGCAGCTTTCCAGTCACTCTTCCCTGAGCCTGTAGCACTGCATGGGATTGGTGTGACTGAAGTGCTGGACCTGGTACTTGGCCTCATTGGACCTCATACAATTGGCCTTGGCCCATTGATCCAGCCTGTCCAGGACTCTCTATGAGCCTTCCTACCCTTAAACAGATTGATACTCCCACCTACTTTGGTGTCATCTGCAAACTTAGTGAGGATGCACTCAACACCTTCATCCAGATCATCAATAAAGATATTAAACAAGACTGGCCCCAAAACTGGCTGCAGAGGGACATCATTGGAGACTGGCCACCAAGAAGATTTCACCCCATTAATGACAACTCTCTGGGCACACCCATCCAGCCAGTGTTTTACCCAGTGGAGAGTACACTTGTCCATGCTATGATTTGCCACCTTCTCAGAAGAATGCTGTGGGGGATCGTGTCAAAGGCCTTATTAAAGTCCAGGTAGACAATGTCTGCAGCCTTCCCCCCATCCAAAAGGTGGTCACATGGTCATGGAAAGAGATCAGGTTGGTTAAGCAAGACCTACTTTTCATAAACCCATGCTGGTTGGCTCTGATGTTGTGGCTGCACTGCACTTGCCATGAGAGCTCACTCAGGATGATCCTTTCCATAATCTTTCCTATTACCAAGGTCAGGCTGACAGCCTTTAAGCATAGGCAGACTTGGTCTAGAGCCAGAGATTACGATTGGATTGGATCCAACTGAATCCAGACTCCTCTCTGAGAAAAAGTTAAGAAAGCAAAAGGGGTCCTTTCTGAACCTCATGATTCAATGGCATGGTCTCTCTGATACTCTCTCTGACCCTGTCCTGTGCGCAGTTAATAACAAAGTGTCCTTTGCCATCGAAGCTCACTGTCACGTTCACCATCAAATTTTGTTAAATCACTGTTTTATATCAGGAAATATTTCACTGTTTCTTTCTTACAAGTGAAGTTACTCCCTTTGTCCATGACAGCTCCAAAATCTTCTGGGTGATTTGCACCTTGCTCTCTTGCACCTTGCTCTCTTGCACCTTCAGCAGAAATGGAAATAGCGCAGGTATTCCATTAAGACCACAGCCTTCAAACACGAGGTTTCTTCCAGTACTCTAAAGAAGATTTCATCTACTTCCTCTTCCTGATCAGGGGCTCCATAGTAGACATCCTCCCACCAAAGTGTTGCCCAAGTTTTTCTGAATTCTCCTCCCTGCCCCTCAGCTCTCTGCTGACTTATCTTCCATCCCCAGCCAGAGTTCCATGCAGTCCAGATGCTGTCATCCGTAATGAAAAACTTCCCTTCCAGGTCAAGACCCGTGATATCATCTTAATGTTGCACCCCCAAGACCCAAGGTTTCTCTAGGAGGTCTGGGCTAATTTCTTTGTCCACTATCCTACTTGCAGACTTTCTGGTCTCTCTCTTGTCCAATCCAGATTTAGGCCCTCAAAAATCTGTGGTTCACAGACCTTTTCTACACTCTGGTTGCTCTGGTTTGATGTTCACTAGTGGTTACACCACAGACATACACGTTAATGCTATATGCACTTACCTGTCTCACCAGTTGCTCACTCCCCAAACAACACAAGACCCAATGACTTGTGGCTCCCACTGCAGTGGCTGGCATTTTGACCTCCATCTGTATATAGAGCAGGGAGTTCCTTCACCCCAGAAAGCTCCTGGAAATGGAGGTATTAAGAAAACAGGATGGGCTATGGTGACCAGGGTCAGGGCATGGCCAGGAATTGTCCTCACCAGCCACCTGTTTGCATATGACCAGCTCCTGTCACCCCCTTTTTCCCTCTTTTTTCCCATGCTTCTTCCTCCACAAACATCCTTGACCCCACCCTTTCCCATCCTTTGGTCCTTTCCTAGACATCCCATGACAAGTCTTGCGCAGTCCCCAGAGACACTTTGTGGCTTCCCAGAATGAGTCTCAGACCCTCAGGGCAGAAACACCCCATCCTCATTTGGCAAGGTCATCCTGTCCGGCTTGCCATTGACCTACTTGACGAATCATTCACACAAGTATGAGGATATTCTTGGATTTAATTTTCTAATTTTTGGGTTTTAATTTTTTTTCTTCTGAAAATATGGAAATTCATGTCCTAGAAACAGCAATTCTTTCTTTTTAACGGGAGTGCTGGGCACTAGGCCTGATTAAAATGCCTACATGGTGTAGGCAGGTATTTGCATGGGTAGAGTTGGAAGGGACTTTAAAGATCATTGAGTTCCAATCACCTTGCCATGAGCAGGGACACCACCCACCAGAGCAGGTTGCTCAAAGCCCCATCCAGCTTGACCTTTAACACTTCTGAGGGTGAGGAATCNGCTGCCAGAGTGCATTGCCAGATCATGTCGGGCTTCTCATCCCCAAATACTCCCCAGTCCTTTTCCTCAGGGTTGCTCTTCAACCATTCTCTGCCTGACCTGTATTTGTGCTTGGGATTGTCATGTCCCAGATGCAGGCTCTGCACTAGGCTTGGTTGAAATTAATGACATTTATATGAGTCCATCTCTCATTCTCATTCAGATCCCTCTGGATGGCATCCCTTCCACCCAGTGTGTCAACCACACCACACAGCTTTGTGTTATCAGCACAACTTATAGAGGGCACACTCTGTCCCACTGTCCATGTCTCTAACAAAGATGATAAACAGCACTGGTCCCAGTACTGGCCTCTGAGGAACTTCACGCATTATTGCACCACTTGGACATTGAGCTGTTGACCACAACACTTTGAGTATGGTCAACCAACCAGTTCCTTATTCATTGCATGGTCTATCTGAAAAAATCCACCATTTACCAATTTTGAGACCAGGATTTTGCTCAGGACAGGTTGAGGACACTTTGTATAAGTCCAGGTAGATGACATCTGTTGCTCTGCCTTGTCTACCAAGGCTGTGGCAATATCATAAAAGGCCACCAAATTTGTCAGGCTTGATTTGCCCTTGGTGAAGCCATGTTGCCTGTCACCAATCACCAAAGTAGCAATGGCTGGAGATTCCCTTTTGCAGGGAACAGGACACCTGTTTACTGGCTTGGCATGTAGTCACAGGTGATTTGTTGGCTGCCAGGTGCTCAGATCTGGGATCCTGGAGAGCTACTGCCGAGGCTTGTCTGGATCTCAGATTTTTCATTCACATAGGCCACAAGGAAAGGCTTGAGAAGAAAAGGGTACAACTTTTAAAATAGCAACTAGCTGAAGAGCTGGTGTTACAGGTAGTACTTTGTCTTTTATGGTTGTGACTCACTCTCTGAGGAATTAAGGCCACTATCAACAGGTGGAATCTGCTTGACGAAGTGTGGTAAGAGCACCTTTGTCAACTGGCATGCTAGCCTGGAAAGAAGGTGTTTAAACTAGGTACTTGTGAGGCTGCTGACAGCTGTTTGCAATTAATTCAAGAAGCAGAGTAATAGGCGGTATATGCAGAGTGTGGGAGCAAGGTAGTTTTGGAAAAGGATAAAATAAGTTGTAAGGAGACTCACATCAAGTTCCTGTACACAAATGAACAAAACCTTGGAAACATTCAAACAGAGTTAAAGCTCCACATATGGTGACAGAGCTATACCAACACTAAAATGACTGAGACACTCCACAGTTACAAGGTTCTCTGCTGGTGGGATCAGGTATGACAAGGAGGAGAGAGTTGCCCTATATGTGAAGGAAGAGTTTAATTGTATGCTTTCTAAGAGTATAGATTATAGGCTGTGTGGAAGCTTGTAATTCAGCCCAGGCTAATAACAGTGACAAAATGGTGGGAGTGTATGTACCCAAACAGGGTGAAGAAGTGACCAAAGCCTTCTTTAGACCATTGGAGAAAGCCTGGAGTCAAATCTCCTGGTTGTCATGGGGGACTTTAACATCCCTAACATCTGCAAGGCAGCATGGTCAAGGAAATTTCTGTATAAGACTTCTGGATATAAAGAGAACATCAAGGATACGACAGGCCAGTCAGGGCTGGCATACAACTGTTATTCACAAATAAGGAAGAAATGGTTATGGAAGTGATAACCAATGGTTGTAGCAAGCATAAAACAGTGGAGTTCAAGGTTCCAAGGAGAGAGAGGAATGAGAGACCCTGGATTTGAGGAAAGTAGACTTCAGATTGTTCGCAGAAGTGGTATGGCAAGTCCCATTGAAGGCAGCACTGAAGAACAAAGAAAATCTGGCAGGTTTTGAGGACAGCATCCTTCAGTCACAAGAGCCATCCGTCTTGATGGAAAATGGAATAGGTACAGCAGAGACCAATACGGTAAAACAGGAAACTCAAACAGTTGTGATGAAAAAGGAACGTGTATGGGAGGTAGAAACAGAGACTAGCAACAAAAGAGGAATATAGAAGCAGCACTGCCTAGGCATGCTTGGATAGTGTTAGGAAAACCAAAGCTCAGGAAAGCTGAAACCTTGCAAGTGACAAGAGGAAGAGTTTCTATTCTCACACTAACAGTAAAAGGCTAAACAAGGAAAATGCGCTCATGCTCTGATATGTAACAAGTGGGGTATCACATGGCCTGTTCTGGGACTTGTACTGCTTGACTTTTCTATCAGTGACCCAGAGGACAGAGAGCAAGTATATTAAATTTACAGTTGACACCATAGAGAGGACAGTCACCACTCTTGATAGCTAGGTTGCAGTCCGGTGGAACCTGGACAGGGGGAGGAAGAGGCTGACAGGACCTAATGAAATTCAGCAAGAATGAGGCTAAGACCTGTCAGGAGAAGGCAGAGCCTTGCAAAGGTGTAGACTGGTGCCAGCAGGGCCAGGGAACAACTCTGGGAGATGGCCGTGGGCTATCCTCTCTGCCCAGTGCTTTTCAGATCGTCACATTAGAATATGATCAGAGGTTGCCACCAAGGGCTGGATCTCTTGCACCACAGGGAGGTGCTGTGGAACCAGAGCTGTTTCAGCCAGAAGAAAGGACATCTTTGAGGATACCCAACAGCAGCCTGCCAATGTCAGCTTCTGAAAACACAAGACAGGTTCTGGCCTAGAGTGAGGAAGGAAAAAATTTTTCACGGAGAGAGTGGTCAGTCAGTGGAATCAGCTGCCCAGGGCGGTGGTGGAGTCACCATCCCTGACTGTGTTTAAGAGTAGATTAGATGTGGTGTTGAGGGATCTGGTGTAGGGGAGAACTTGTAGAGTAGGGCTGATGGTTGGACTTGATGATCCCAGGGGTCTCTTCCAACCTAAATGATTCTATGATTCTATGATTCTATGAAAAGCAGTAAGAAACAACCCAAGGTCCCAAGATAGATGCTTACAACAAAAAGAAAAAACTGCAGAGAATAAAAAATGGAGCTATCAAAATACAAAATGAAGAGTGGTATACTAAAAAGAAAGAAAGAAAAAGAAAAAGAGCAGATCTAAAAGAAAACTGGAAAAAAGTATTTTTAAAGTGAGTAGGCTGGCATTACAGCAGAAAGATAAAGGAAAAAAGAAGTGCCTCTGATGCAAAAAAGCATAATCATAGGACCCAATACCACTACTCTATGCTGACAACTTCCTAATGATGAGCACGCATGTGACAAGGAAGTCCTTCATTTTGAGCTGGCATACATTCATCAATGGACAAACTAACATGAACTGTGGGAATACTGCACTATGAGCAGCCAGACTTCATTTTTCCATCTTCGTTCACACACATCAAGAGGTATTTCTTCAAAAGTATCAAATAAAAAAGTGAAAGTTGAGAGAAAAGAAAAGAAAAGAAAAGAAAAGAAAAGGAAAGGAAAGGAAAGGAAAGGAAAGGAAAGGAAAGGAAAGGAAAGGAAAGGAAAGGAAAGGAAAGGAAAGGAAAGGAAAGGAAAGGAAAGAAAAGAAAAGAAAAGAAAAGAAAAGAAAAGAAAAGAAAAGAAAAGAAAAGAAAAGAAAAGAAAAGAAAAGAAAAGAAAAGAAAAGAAAAGAAGCTTTAAAAAAATTGAGCTATCATACTCAGGACCTTCACATTTACTTAAAAATGCATTCTAGTAACTTGAAAATGAGCTGTTAGTGCTGTTACCATTTATCTGTGCCATCAATCTCTGTGCACTTATCAAAAAGACCTGCTCCTCTGGAAATTCAAAAGTTGGGTTATTTATTAATATATTTTTATTGTTTTCAAAACATTTTTGTCATTAAGCTTGTTACTTTTTATGATTTGAGATATAATCAACTGGTTCTAAAGTTTGCTTGGTTTATTTCACATAAAATTCTAGACTTCTTTAGCTTATTGAAATAAAATCAAATTATCTCATCATTAAATCTGTAAAGTCTCTTCAAATATTTTTATTTCCGAAATTTCCAATACCAAAACTTATGTAATTTTCTGCTTTTTCAGAAAAGTGCTTTTCAAATAAATGTCTTACCAAATATCATACTAAAATTAATGATCCAAGCGGTTGTAGTCACTCTGTCTCCTGTAAAAGATACTGCTGGGCTCATTGTAAAACTGTTACCATAATTAAGACATTTAATATTATATATGGCTTAAAATACAATACTTTTCCTACAGCCATGAACATCCATTTGGGAATCACATGATCCTGTACACTCTTTATCTATTTCAGTTGTCTAACGATGAAACATTACACTGTGATGACATAGATAAATAGGTAAACTTCACCCCTGATGGATGCCCAAGCACAGCTCAAGAGCAAGCACAGCACTGAGTCCCTTACTCTCCTCCTGGGTAGCACAAAGCAGCCATCACACTTAGAGCATAGTGACATCCTCACAATGGTGGAGATGCAAGGCTGAAAGGTGAAGTTGTCAGTGAGGGGCAAGGGCTAGCTGTTCCCCTCTAGAGAGGAGTCAGGAACCAAAGGTGAATGCCAGCTAGCCTGGGCACAGATAGCACAGCT
The DNA here is from genome assembly GCA_013400555.1 of Jacana jacana. Classification (NCBI taxonomy): domain Eukaryota; kingdom Metazoa; phylum Chordata; class Aves; order Charadriiformes; family Jacanidae; genus Jacana; species Jacana jacana. The sequence continues at coordinate 19,540 of VZTM01035979.1, forward strand.
TAGGCGGGGGCAGAAGGGACAGCCTTTTCTGTAAAGCAACTCCCCAGGGAAGGAGGGCAGCCCAAGCTTTTGTCTTCTCATTGGTGATGACGCTGACCTTCAATTTGTTCTACTAAAGACCTTACAACATGCCTCCAAGCCCCTTAGCTCATGTCATTGAGACCACCGTGGACTGTTATGTATCCAGGGTGCTGACAGAACATGAGTTCCTACTCAGATTTTTCACAAACATTTCAGGGGTTCTGCCAGCTTAACTGGAGGAGCTGATCTTCCACTTTTGCCTTCTAACATCCTTAGGAGAAGCGCTGCAAGTTACAATCATAAATCATTTAGGTTGGAAGAGACCCTTGGGATCATCGAGTCCAACCATCAAACCTGCTCTTCAAAGTTCCTCCGAATTCTACAAACTTCAACTGAACTTTTTTCTCTTTTGGAGGAGAGAGGAGGAGGAATGGGTAAAATGACCATATTTATTCAACACTGAACGTGAAAATCTCATTTAGTTAGAAAAAAGGAAACAAAAAAGTTGCATATTTTCTAGAATATGCACTACAGGCTATAACGTATCTCAAGAAACACTGACATTTTCAAGATGAGGTAAAGGCCGTGCAGTACTATGTGATCCCGCAGCAAATTCTAGCATACCTGCCATCTCAGGTAACTTTTTAATGAAAAATGCAAGCTTATTTTTAGAAATTATTGACGGAAGTATCTTTTTTCCAGCACTCTTCTCCTGACAATTTGCCTGTGTATTCAATAAACCTTATTTTATTTATGTATTGCTGTAGAAAACAGTAAAAGTGAGCCGTGTTAACAGTAACAATCTCTTTATAAAACATTAGAACTCTATATCATGTTCATTTAATAGAAATGTCAGTTCTGTATATAAATATTTTAAAATATTTTTCCCAATTTAATTGAAAATATGACAATGGCTTCTCATACTCATTTTAATATTTTTAGAAACTAATGAATTAGAAATCCCTTTCCTTTAATTTGATTATATAATACATACAGTTTAATTATGGAAAACTATATTTTTGCATCTTCATATCTAGTCACAGATTAGGATTAAGTGTGTTCTGGTAACTTGCTTTTCACAAAGAAAGATCCCATGCAACATTTGAATTCTTATGTGAACCCAAATTTTCTGAACATTTGTGTTTGTACCTATATGTTTAGGAAACGGAAGGTTATTTCTGAGTCATATTTGAAGGCCTCACTTATAAGTGACACCTCTGCTTTTTCCATAAGAGCAACATTATTTTCTCCTACTAGGAAGCAATAAGAAATTCAAAACAATTCAAAACCTGTGGAGTTGTAAACTGAGGAGCTATCTTATTTTGTGAAAAGAATGACTAATGATTTTACTTACACGGAAAAAGGAAAAGAAAAACAACAAAAAAAACCCCACTAAAAACTAACAAAAATAATTTAGGACATTTAAACCCTAGCCAAGTTCAACACGTTGTACATCATGGATCAGTTAACAGCAATTGAAGATATAGTTGTTGGTTTCCAAACCCTCAGAAGGTGGTTGTGATGATGGATACCACGGTTGATGATGGTTACCACAGTTGAACCTTCACTTCAGATTCTAATTTGCTCATTGCCACATTCATCCACCTGGCCACTCCAATACTCAGTTCACAAAGACTTGCAGTGTGTTGTCATCACTCCAGTGGTGATGCACAAATAGCAGTAGAAACACTAAATTACTTCCGATGCAACAAAGATAAAAATGACACAGGATAGTTCTCAGAGTACTCTATAGCTAATGCTATGAAGTAAGACAGAACCAGCACATCACCTCTCAAGCACAAATAGAACTAGTTGTATCGTAACACTCTCCAGTAGGTTAGGCTATAGACCATAGCTAAACCTCATGTGGCTGCACAGAGACCTGTTCTCAACATCAAGAACTAATGTTTACAAGGAAAATTGTGCATACTATATGCAAATGTCTAGCATATTAAATAAATTGTGTTGCTGGGCTTTTAGTCCACACAGGCAAATAGTGACTTAGAGGTTCACACGCTGATTTTTACCTTGTTTGTGTAGATAAGCCCTTTCTGAACAGAACCACAGAAACACAGATGCTGAACATTTGGATAACCTCCCAGGTCAAATTTTTCCAGGCACAGTAGGGGAGCAG
>VZTM01035980.1:0-17340 GCA_013400555.1 Jacana jacana
AGGAGAACAAGGAGGTGAGATAGCTAGGGACAGCATCCTCCTGTTTCCCCCACAGGCTGTGTGTGATTTTTAATAAATTCTGAGAGATACTGCCTAAGGTATAGGAAGGACAACAATACCACACAAACACCCCCCCAATAACCTTCTGACCAGTGATGCCAATATATCATACGTTGCTATTACACAGGAGAGCAAAATTATAAGCTTGATGCCTCTCCCCGAGGTGATAAACAACATGGTGGGGAGTACATAAACCATGTAGGAATTTAGATAGCAGAGCCACGGGAACAAAGCCACCAACACGGTGACCGGCGACAATTCCGCTCACACAATGAAAGCACACAGCCAGTTAGTCTGACCGGCTCTGGCTGGATTTGTCCTTATCTCAACCCTCTGAGTTGCCCCACGTTGGGCGCCAAAAGGGACTGTCGTGGTTTGGCCTCAGACGGCAACAAAGAACCACGTGGCAGCCACGTGCTCTTGAGCCCGTCCACAGCCAGGGGGGCAAAATCAGAAGAAAAGGCAAAACTCGTGGGTTGGGACAAAGGCAGTTTAACAGAAAACAAACAGGTAACAGGGAAAAAACAAGTATAAAAACACTATTACGGTACTGACCACTCACTGACTGCACCCAGGACTGTCCTGGACCTCATGCCAAACACCCTCCACTTCCTGTCCCCCTCCCCTTCTGGGCCAGATCCCTGCTACCCCCTGGGCATGGCTCACATGGGATAGAATACCTGTGCCCATCCTAGGAGAATTAACCCTGTCCCTCCCGGAACCAGGACAGTAACCTAGGTCCCAGAAGGGTTGCTTCACATGCTGCTCAGGCTTGAGGCCCATAACAATGCGCAGGGGCACAGACAAGTGTCCAAGGTTCTCTTCTGCCATGTGATGGTAGCAGAGATCAATTTGTATACTGGCCTGGGCTTTACTGAGGAAATGTATTGGCTTGAATGGAAGTTCCCCATCCACATCTGAAAGAGCTGTGTCCAGTCTAGGCTTCTCTGTACAGAAAGGATACATACATATTAGTGTAAGGCCAGTGTAGAGCCACTAAGACAAATAAGGGAATGGAGCATGTGTCATGCCAGCTGATGCTGAGAGAGCTGGGAATGTTCACCCTCAGGAAGGCTCAGGGGGATTTAATCCATGTGGATACATGCCTAATGGCATAGCGGGAGTAAAGAGTAAAGAAGGGAAGCACCTCTACTTGTTACTGCTGCTATATAACATCAAGAGAGATGACATGGATTCATTTTCTCCCTTCAGCTTAGCATTTACTGAGACAGCCTTCTGAGGGTCAGGATGCTGTGGTTCATAGATGAAAACTAGTTTATAGGATTTAAGAGTAGTAGGAAAATGGATTTATAGAATAGATTTCATGGGAGTGAAGAAACAGATGTGGCAAGAGTCAGAACACACAGTCAATTTCTCCAAATATTCCCCATCCTGGTTTGTCCCTATATGTGCATTGTTCTGTCCTTACTCATTGCTCAGCTGCAGACTGCAGCTCTGATGCTGACTGGCAGCAGGGGTGGACAAATGATTCTGACTGCTTGCATGAATAAAGTGTCTCTGTTTTATCTCCTTCCAGCCAATCCCTTGGGTATTCTTATAGCAAACGTGCAGTCACCTGCACTAGTTCCTGAAGGAAAGCACATCCCACTGATGGTAAATGAAAACTGCTTTAATCAGTCAGCTGAGCTGATTGAGGTCCAGATAATTTATTTATTTGAAGGCAGTGAATCTGAAAAGACTAACATGTCTTTACTTTGTGTTGTGTAGCTGGGTGTTTATGCTGTCCCAGCTGTAACAGCCTGTGCTCTGGCAACTGTGGGGATTCATGAGAAGGTTCCTCCAACACCTCCTTCGGCCAGTGCCACTAACTCCACCTCCAAGCCATTCCTCACAGGGCTCAAAATGGTAAGTGCTGTAGCACAGAGAGACCAGTGCTGGAGTGAGGGATGCGGCCCTGCCAGACAGGGGGATGTGCTGGGGAATCTGCTGACAAATCAGACTCTGAGCTTGACTCCACCAAACCAGACAGGGAAAGCCCCCTGAAGGAGACCAGGACCCCTTTCTTCCTCAGGGAGTAGAAACTGCTTACAGCAAAGCTGCAAGAGATGGTAACTCATTGTTCAGCTGTAGGCTGGCTGCATTCAGCTGGCTCAAATGGGCACATCTGGGCTAATCCAAGAGGTTTGCATAATCTAAGCCTTCTGAGCAGGTGTGATAACAGGTAGGACAACACAAGGAAAAGTGAATGAATTTGGGTAATGAAGAGATCCTTCCTCCCTACACGGTCCCTATTTTAACTTGTCCTCTGGATGAACTGACAGGAGAGAGCCAAACTCCTCTAGTGGGTTGCACTGTCAGCATTTCCAACTGAGAGGTCAGAGCCACTGACCCTCCAATCTACTGTTACAGCCAAGCCTTTTATCCTGACTCCACTTGTTTAAATGATAATTAACTTCTTTCTTTAGCTCCTGAGAAACAAACCATACATCATCCTGGCAGTGTGCTTTGGAGGAGGAATTGGGATGTTCACCTGCTTTTCAGCTCTGCTAGAACAGATCCTTTGTGAAAAGGGGTATTCAAATGTGAGTCTTCTTCCTTTCCTCCCCATTGTCCACATCATCTCTAATACAATTAAAATTATTTTTCTTGATAAGGGACTCAGAGCTAAATGAAGACAATTGAATATGCTGCACTGTCTCATCTTATTCGCTCACATTATCTAATATAGATTAAGCAGTACATTAATCCAGTGTGCAGTCAATCTCTCAGTATAAGGAATGATCTGCATTTTCATTACTGCCCACAGCCAGGCTCCCATTTGCAAATGAACTCAAACACTTCTTAGGCAAAAAAAAAGAGTAATGTGTTTTTTCTAAGCCACTCCAGAGCATTGATGTCTCTGCAGCCTTCTGACACCCACCCCAGAGTAGGATGGTGCCCAGGCAGGTCCTTGAGTGAAGCAGAAGGCAGGCTGATGGAAGCACCTTTTCCTCTTTGTAGAGTCTTACATGAAGCCAAGGCAGCTGAGGAAGTCACAGGTACCATGATAACTGTTTCCCCATTCTTCCCATGACTCTGCCCTGGTGCTGCTTTTACAGTTGAGCATGGTGTGTGCACAGCTGTCTCCTCCCGCTCTCTCCCTGCAATACCAAGGCGCCACCCCAGTTCCTTTGCTTACCCTCAGACAGGCAGCATTTCAGTTCTGGTACTTGTATCCCAGTGGAGGTCCTCTTGTGACACCTCTCTAGCTGTCATGTATGCATGCCTACACATCTGGTCTCTGTCCACTCCCTCTCAACTCCTGTGACTGATACCTGACTCAATGTTCTGTAGCCAGGGCACATTTGCACACTCTGTTGACTTCTAACTGGAAACCTTTTAAAAGTTGAACATTGTTTCTGTGCATTGGGATGCTTTCTTCTGTGTGTGACTGGTTTGTCCTGTCCCTTTAGCCCACAGAAGCTATTCCAGATATCCTTTCCTTCCAGACTGCCCCTCAGGCTCCCAAAAATGTTTTCCCAAGTTTGTTAAAACTTCCCTGCTTTCAGTATTGATGCCTGCATTTGAATTCTCATGGAGTGGAAGGAGTGGGACAAGCAAAGATAGCCAGTGCAGGCAGCAGGGCATGTATACTATCCTAAGTACTGCTCACTTCCTCTCTAGATCTCTTTATTACAACCAGGCAATGCTCTGTCTCATCTAACATGCCTTGGGGCTGCCAGCATTGTTGAAGGCATTTTGCCAGTGCAGGTCCCTGGTCCCTGGTAAGAAAAGACCATGATTATGAACAGAAGGATATCGCAAGGCAGTTGGACCTGCTACCACTAGTGTGAACAAAGCACCTGATTGCCCCTGGAGGACCCAAGAACTCAGAACCAAGTCTCATGCCCAGGCTGGAGCATTTAATGTCAGGGAATTGCTGCTGCTTTGCTCCGAGCCTCCCTTGCCAGGTGTGCAGAGACTTGTCATCCATTGAGACCTTGGTAGTGCTGTGACCCTGCTGTCTCCACACACTTCTAACAGCAGCTGGGCCATGTTATTTGCTACTCAGAGCCCTATGAAGACCTCAGCTATTGCAACAGGCAGGGAAGTGACCCAGTAGCAGCAGTGGATCAGTGACATTAAAATCTATTTTATAACTTCTCTAGTTGCTCAATTACTTCTTCTTCTGCTCCCCAGGAATTTGCTGGCCTGAATGGTGCACTGTTCACAGTGTGTGGTTTGATGGGTGCTTTTCTGCTAGGTCTGTATGTTGACCGGACAAGGAAGTTCATAGAGTCCACCAAGATTTGTTTCTGTCTGAGTGCCCTTGCCAGCATCATGTTCGCAGTGGTGAGTTCTCCCTTGCATTGCACTATACCTGTGGGCTTTGTTCTGTTGCCATCTGATAAGTTATTGACTCAAACCAAGGTACTTTATTGTCATAGTATTTATTTTTAAGTAGTATAGTATCTCTTTTTAAGCCATATGTTATGCTTTGGGATTATCTCTCTGGGTTTAGGAATGTTTTAAAGAAAAACCCTTTACTGAGAATTTCACAATCACTGTGAAGCCTGAGACAGGTGGATTCAGGATATAAATGAATTAGTGTAATTTTACTTTCTTATGTTAGATCACTGTATTTACTGGCCCTGAGACCATTCTCTCCAAAAAGAAATGGAATTGCTAAATATCCACCTTACAAAAATGAATAAGGATGCCATAGCTTTCCCAACACCTGCCCAGCACCTCCTGGTGGCTGCCGGGAGTGTAAGATTAGGGGAAAGGACCCAGTTTCTTGCCTAGTTCTGCAGCAGTTCCTCGGGGAGGACAAGACAAGGGAGGTGTAGAAAAGGATGCTTGAATTCAGCCAGGAGAGGAATGCAGAATGTGGCAGGAGTGCAAATATTGCACTGAAGCATAATCATTGCCAATGGGAGTCATCACCCAGCAGGACCCTGGGTGTGAGACGCAGGACTCCTAGCACTGAAGAGGATTTAGACTGCTACAGGCCTCTACTTTCACAAAAGGCTTGTGTTTTGCAGTTTTCCTGTGTGTTGAAAAATCCATATTTTGCAGCATGACCACACCTCCCCCTGGGCCAAGATCCCAGTGATGTTAGCTCGACTTTGAAGACAGAGACAAATGCAATGCCTAAAGCAAGGTGCCTAAAGGTGAAAAACAAGGTGCCTAGAGCAGACTTTGCATTTCTCACTTTAGTACTCTGCCAAATACAAATCAGTATGTCTGGGCCCAGGTAAAGCATAGAGTAAGCAAGAGGCTGTGTCAGAGGCAATAAGCAAACCTTTTCCTCTTCCCCTTTCTCTGTCCCCTTTATCCCATACAGATGAAGTACTATTTCAGAGTAGTAAGATGCAAAACAATGATTCAAATCTGCTCTATGCTTTCAACTCAGATTCCAAACAGTTTTCCTTGACTTTACCAGATGAGCTGGGCCATGCCTTTTGCAGCCATGTCAGGACAGATACTTCGTGTTCCTCTCTGGAATATATTACATGGTTAAAGAAGGGAGCACTGTGGCTGCAGGATTTATGCCCTTGACTTTGATAATATTGGCTGGATGAGCTGATGATTTTTCCTCTGGGGTTAAGGACAAAGCTGTTGTAGGCTCTAAACTAATCTCCATGGTTTGTGAATGTTTCAGGTGGCTTATTGTTTGTTTTGTGGGTAGGTTTCATGTCATAAAACCCCAATGTTATAAACATGAGTCCAGCAAAATGAGGTATAGTTTTCCTTATCAATCAGCTGCAGCAACCCAGGGAATTCTCCTATGTAACCTAATGCAAACACCACTTACCACACCAATGCTTTTCAGGTAATTCTGCTGATCCTCTTTCTCCTTGCTTAAATTCAACAGATAAATCTCCATCTTGTAGCCAGACTCTAGACAGTTGGAGGTAAAAAGGGATGGTACCAGTGAGAACAGTGAGACCTTGGGACTTCCTGCTAATTGCAGGTTCAGAGATTTTCTGTGTAACAGTGCTGACACTGAGATTTTGGTGTTGCTTTTTTGCCTGCAGACTTCTCGGTTCAGACATCAGGCTGTCATGCTAGCCATCACCAGTTCACTCTTTGGTTTCTTCGGGTTTGCCATCTACCCCATTGCCATGGAACTGGCTGTGGAGTGTTCCTACCCTGTGGGAGAGGGCACATCTACAGGCCTGATTTTTGTTGCAAGGTAAGCAGGCAGGTTAAATCAAATTCACAGCTGCGTTTGGTCTCAAACATGCACAAACACAGGTGCATAGAAGAGCCTTGACAATCCTGCTGAACTTCTCTTTGATGTCTGTGCAGATGACCATGGCAAGGTAGGTGCTGGACAGCTGAGCCACAGAGCTGCAGAGCTACAGGTTTTAAAGCAAGGAGGAGTATGTGGAATTGGTGCAAGAAAAGCAAGAAGGAAGATGAAGCTCCCTTACTTGGCAGAAAACAGGATTTAACCATGCTCAGCATCCCCTACCTTTGAAGCAAATGGGGACTGTATGCCTGAGAGGGACACCCCTTTCCACGGCAGTACAGGGTCAGGTCTTAGTGCTCTGCTGAGGGAAATGGGGCCCACCACTCACAGGGCAGCTGGTCACAACAGATGGGGCAGTAACAGTCCTTCCTGTGAGAAATTTACATGCCAAGGGCTGGCACTGGACTGCAGCAGGAATAACCTGTTGGAGCCCTAAGCAATGATATACATGCTCAGGTGCCTTGTGTGTGTGTGTCAGGTGGAGCTGCAGCAGTAAAAAACATCAGACAAAGAGAGGCATTAGGCACCACCTTTGAAGGCCGTTGTCTCCCACTGGTTGTAGACTTTGGTGCTGCTGTTAGCCAGCAATGAATGAGAAGAAGGCTGAAGACATAGCTTGACTTTTTCCCATCTTCAACCCTACAGTAGGAGGCATTTCTAAGTCTCTGCCCAGTGACTAAGCCTCAGCTGCTTGACAGCAGTAGTTAAATCTGCATGCTGGCCCCATATCTAGGCGTGTGCTGAAAAAGGCTGACCTGCACACTCTATGAACCAATGCCAGTTAACCAAGTGCCTGATCCAGGGGAAGCTAGCAGTAGCTTTCTCAACTAGAAGGTCTCTTCTCCAGAAAGGGTGCTCACTTTCTTCCCACTGGGGAAGCTGGTCTTGCCTGCAGCACTGATGAATCAGGCAGGTGCCATGACTAGATGTTGGCTTCTCCCCACAGCCAGATTGAAGGTGTGATTTTAATGATTCTGCTACAAGCCCTCACCGTGCGTGTTTCTGAGGATCCAGTCTCCACCTGTGCCCTTGATCAGGGTGGAGCCCTGGACTGGACAAGTAAGTATGTCCTTGAGAAATTATGCTAGACACTTGGTTGCACCCCATGTACTCCCTACTCTCCTCCAGGTCTCACTGTAAGGAAGCCTGCAAGATTGATTCCTATGCAGCATATCACATCTTTCCCAACCTGATGGTGCCCTCCTTGCTGCTCCTGATAAACCAGGCCTGCAAGATTGAAATAGGAAGACCCCTAAGGTGCCATGAATGCTCCTGCTGACCCTAGGTTAATATTACTCATATGGCCACCCAGCAGAGACCTGACCTTCACCAACATAGAAAGCAGCTGTTCTGAGGGGAAGGCATTGTCAACCTGTAACACAACCTGTACTGCTTTGCAGTGTGGGAGGCCAAGACTGCATTGACTGAAAGCTGCTTCTCTTGATTCTGCACACAGAGCTGCCTGGGTTTGTAACACATCAGTACAGCTTTGCTCTGCCTTACTCCACACTTCCCTTCCTCTCCTAGCTGGTCCACAGCAGAGACAGGAACTGAGTTGAACAAGAGCACAAGTATGTTTTCAGTGTAGGATAGACCGTGGTCTTGATCTCTTAGCTGGTTCATATTAATGTGATACAGACAGCAGGTACTGTGGAGTTACCATAACACAAAGGCTGGTAAACACTTTTTAAATATATCCTGCTCGTCTGAGCAGAAACTCCTCAGAACAAGCTCCACTAGCTGGAAGGGAACAAGGCTTCACAATAACTGTCCCCAAAAAGCAATTTGAGTACTTCATGTCTTAAAGCCTGCAGCTCTCCATCTTATCAGATCAGAGCTGGATCTAATGATTCCTAATCATCTTAGAGTCTGATACATGCAGGGACATCCGTGGAGAAAGTCATGGAGTGTTTATATGAGACAACTACTTCTGGGCCTTTATGCCTGTATAGATTTGCTTTTTTGTTTGTTGGCTGTTTTTTTTTTTTTTTTCCTTCAGAAAATATTCTTTAACACAATTTTCTCTTTGATTAAAGTTTATCCTTAGTGAACTTTCCTGTACTTCACTCTTGGATGATATAACAAGAAGGACTATCTGTGTGGACCTTTTCTCTTATGAAGCTCAAGTGTTTTGGTTCAGTCTTTCTTGTAACTTCTTCAGCACTCTACAACACACAAAATATACAGACATACACACATACACAAAAATACACAGCACACATTGTGTGCACTGGTTTAAGACCTCTAACCTGTGTGGTCATGCAGAACAACAGCCCTGGAAGCCATCCACTTTTCACCCAAATCATCTTCCTATGCCAGTGCTTTGTGAGACAACATTTGGCTGTTACCGAACTGGCATTGCCCCACTGTGAGCTGCACACTGTCCTCAGGGGTGGCCTTTGGGAGGAGATAAAATAGTTGCTGGGGAGCTGACCTCTGGACCAGTGTGGGGTTGTGAATTCACCATCTAAAAGTCTATCTTCCTTGCAGCTCCGGTACTCGTGCTGGCTGGCCTCTGCAGTACTATGGCTTGTTTTTATGTCATCTTCTTCCATACTGACTACAAGCGGCTCCATGCTGAGACAAACAATGGTGACTTAGTCAAGGCAGAAGATACTGGAACAACAGATATTCCTGAAGCATAACCAGGTCTTCTGGGGCATGCCAAGGGCCCAGTAAGAGAAGGACTCAGGCGTGTGGTTAGGGACCATGACTGCAAATGCTCAGATAGCACACTGTGATATCTGGGTCCTGTTGCACAACAAGCAAGGGCTAGAGCAGAGCCTTTGGGGCACCTTTACTCTGCATCCCTCCATCTTGTATTTATTTGTGAGTCCAGGCTGTAAGAAAGGCTGTGCTGCCAGAAAGGTCAAAGTGGGACTGGACAACGGGGATTTTTAGCTGACTTGATTTAAGCTAAAGAAATGTTACAGAAGAGAGGAGCATCATATTTCAGCCATTTTTTCGTTCTTATATACTTTGATCAGGAGTGCAGCTTTCAGAAGGGTGAAAGTCATACCTATCACAAACCTAGTGGAAAACTTGAGGTTTTGTATAACGTGACAACTCCCATTCTAAGGTTGGAGCTAATTGTTCCTCTTAGCTAGAGGACAGTAGAAGCTAGAGCACCCTTCCATTGCAGCAGGTAAGTGTAGGTATGTGATCTGTAATACAAGTCTGTTACAATGAGCATTTTTGTCCTCTCCTGCAAATAGGAAAAGAAAAGCCCTGCCTGCAGTGCCACCTGTTAAAAAAATATCTGTAAGCAGTAGAATACAGCAGGATTCCTCACTCTTCTGGTCCCCTGACAGATGCTGAGACATTCAGGATAAGCTGTTGTTTCTCCACCTGTCCTGCAATTGCAGTGATTTAAGTTTTTTCAACACCAAGATGAAGCGACTGGTTTAAGATTATAAGGTAGTGTTCCCTCCCCAGACCAAGTCATGCTCTGCTGTAGGGGAACATTGACAGGGCAGCTCACTTTTTAGGGAATGACACAGCAGTGCTGGGTGTGGTAGAAGCTGGCAGAAGAACTGGCAAAGGTGACCACTTAGAGAATGCAGCTGTCATAAGTTTCTGCAGATGAGAGGGGCTTTTCTGGGGAAAACCAAGTAAGAAACAACATCAACAAGCACCTTCCAGTTCTCTCTGCAACTGACTGCTGGTTTTCTGTGTTAGAAGAGATAGGTAGAAGATACCATTTGGGATCCTCTGTTACTTTAGCAATTGTGATGGGTACAACTGGATTTTTCATTTTACAGTACTTCCACAGGAGTCTGGTGTCCTGCTTTGGTTTTCAGATCTAGATGTACAACCTGAGAACCTTTTATACTATAACATTTCAGTGGCAAAAAAATGAGATAGGTGGGAGTGGTGATGCTTCATACTGTGCATCTTGCAAGGGAATCTGAGTACTTGCTGATCAAGGGAATTTGATGCAAATCGAACCCGTGACTGGCTTTGTCCAGTCCAACTAGAAGATGATCCTAAACCAAAAGATGCACTTTCCCTGAGGAGCAGTATGCAGAGGGACATTCTTGGTGCCTGAATTCTCTCCCTGTTAGCAACTGGAAATCTTGCACTTTGTAAAACACCAAGCTGCAACCTTCTAGGAAGCATGATAGTTCCTACAGCTCCATCCCTGCTCTCACCAGTAAGCACTGATGTTTGTCAAAAGAAGCAGGAAAGAAATCTGAAACTGGAGTGAAACAAGATCAATTCCAACCTGTCAAAGGAAGGAGATTAGCTGTCTTTTGTAAAACCATCTGGTCAGTTCTGCAGCCCTTAACCTAATACACTGAAAAGATTGACACCAAATTTACCTGCCACTCCTGAGTCCTCCTCTACTTGGAAGCAAGAAGCACTTGGTACTTTATAATTTTATATATTTACAAATGCTAATGTGTTGTGTTTTTTTTAAAATAAAGGGTGGTTTAAGAAAAGATTGTTTCTCACTATATTAAATTTTACATTTTTTATAGATGCAAGGATGCATCAGATCTACTATGTAGTATAAACAAAAGGTCTCTGTATTTGCCAGATGTGCATTAAGTTGTGCTCAAAATGATAATGTGAAGTGGTATCTCAGATACTTAAAATGAGAGTGTGAAATTAGCTATAGGTTAAACATCTTTAGGTTGACGAATGAGGAAATACTGCTAGGAAATATCTCCAAAATCTGCTGTTGCTCTGGCCAGTCTGCCTTGCACGAGGTATAAGACAGCTCTTATCTGCAGGTCTTATTAGCTCTTATCAGCATATAAAAGAGATTTGAAAGGGGAGGTTTTTTTCTCTACTAAGGCATGTGAAGCTAATTGTGAATTCCTAATGTGTAATTGAGCATGTGGTTTGTCACACCCTAGCAGCACGCCATAGAGGCATTATGGCACTGCTAACAGTGAGGCCAGGTAGCTCACACAAATACCTGCCTTGCACCATCAGCTGTTTCTGCTGGCTCAGCCAATTTCACATTTTGTCTTGAGAACAAAAGAGGTTCAGATTTCTGTGCTAGTCTTAATTACCACCATAGCTGAAGTTGGCTCACTGCTGTATACTCTTCTCAAGGCTGCATAACTCCTCTGTCTGTCACAGTCCACAGTTAGATGTGCCTTTCCCTGGAAAGCCTATGGAAAGTGTGAAGCTGAAATCTTATCAGGAGAGAAGGATTTTGATGTTTAGCTATCAGCATGATATACTGAGGGCGTGGGCCCATGTCCTCTACCTGCCAAAGAAATGGTCTGGCAGTCTTCTGTGACCACAGTAACCCCAACAGAGACCCCTGTGATAGTTCTGCAGGAGTCACTGGAAAACTGGTACTGCAGAAAGCCTCCTGCGAAGTTGGAATGATGGGATGTGGTCTCACTAGAGTCCTACTGTTTTTGTAAAACAAAAAGAGAGGGACATAGAAGTCAGCTAACTTCTCCCATCAACAGTTGTGGATTCACAGTTGTGGAAGAGCTCTGATGCAGGCAGGGATACACATTCTTGCCATCCTGCAGTCAGCTGGGTCCAAGACACACTTCTGTTGCAAGAAAGGTTCTTCCTCTTGCACAGTAGCCAGCCTTGAGGTCCCTGGAGCAGTTCAGTCCAAAGGCTTTATGCAGGATACTATCACTGCCTGTGTCTGGAGCAACTCTGCGCAGTGAGATACCCCCACAGGCTTCCTGCAGTTCCACAGAACAGCCAACTCTCTTTGCCCTCTTTCTGCAGCCTCCCCTATGAACTGCATGGGGCTGGCAGAGGAAGGTAAAGTTCACATGAGCCTGGGGGTGAGGTATGATGCAGTCTGAACACCAAGCAGTTCCTTGTCAGGTGGTGGTACAGCGTGAAAAAAAAAATATATCCCAGAACCACGTGCTACAAAATGGGAAAAAAACTAGATTTCTTGGGAGGTCTTGTGGAAAAGAGGCCCAGAAGGGTGGTAGGAAAAGTATTAACCATCTGAACTATCAGTTACTCTCTGTCTGAATATGTTTCCCTCTGTGTTCCAATTTCAGGAACTCCAGGCTTTATTAAGATATGATTATGTACTGACATATATATGACATATACTAACATACATATGATTATGTATGATTAACTACTGATATTACTTTGCTACATCAGGTTCCTTTAATAGAAGACAGTGATTAAATCATGTGCACACACCCTGGAGAAAGGGAATAACAGAGCATGCCTGGAAGAAGAAACCATAGAAACTTGCTTTGCTTCATTCTGTTCATTCTGCCTTTTCTCTTAGTTGTACGAAGATTCACACTTTAATTTCTGCACACACACCCACACACCCCCGAACCCGTCCCGGCACTCCCCCACTTTTTGAGCTAAAAGCCCCCTTGCTTTCTTTTACATACTTCCTTGTAATCTGAAATCTAGGCAGAACCACTTCCAATCACCAAAGCTTCACTTTAACCCTGCTACTGCTACTATTAGTATTATTACTACCACCACCACTACTGCTACTAATCTGCACTGCACCCCTCTTTTATCTTCCTTTTTTTTTTCCTCCTTTCTTATTCCTTTTCTTCCTGTACCCTGGCTGTTTCAGTCGCAGCCAAGGAAAAATATCTTTGGCATTGGCAAAGACATGGTGTCCAGACCTATTATTGCTGGGCATGGCCTTGCTTTGAGAAAGAGGCTGGACTGAAGATGCCCTGTGAGCAATGCATCTGTGATTCCACTTTCAGTTGCAAAAAGAAGTGTGTGGTTGACTCACTGTGAGTCTGTACCTCTAGTTCCCTCTAGTAACTCAAGCACCACGGGCCCCAGACTTCTATCATCTCTCTTTGCAGCTTGCAAATGATGCTAAGCAGTTCCAGCAGCTGATGTCCTATGGAGAGTGTTTGTTAGCACCTGTCCCACCATCATGTATGAAACTTTGCAGGGCATCTTTAGATGGGTCAAGCTCTGGACACTTTGGGGTTCAATTGCATCCTGCCAGAGTCCTCATGTCTCGCCCTCCATGGCATCTCACCATGCAGGGATCTCCAACACAGTCAGGAAGTTGTGTAAGTAAAACAAAGGTTTGACTTACCCATGAATTACAAATGTGCTAATCAGGATTCTTAAGTGCATGTATAAGCATATTCAACTACTATAACATAAACAGTACCAAAAACTTTGTAACACTGCAATGGCATAGCTAGACACATTTTGTGGCTAAATATGTGAACCAGGTAATCAGCAAAAGGGCAAAGATGGGTGCAGGTGCAGAGGAAAGGTTTTCAAGTAGCCAAATGTTGCCAGAAGATAAGCACAAGGAGCTGCAGATAAACATCCTGAATACCCAGTAGCAAAATCAAAACTAAGATAAATGGTGTGAGGAACAGAGGAGTTCTCCACCCCATTTTGGGAGGGTGGCAATGACATAAAAACATTAGGCACGATGGGGTAAAATTAGAAGAGGTAAGAAGTTCATTGAAGTCCTGACCTCTCAAAGAGCTTCAAAGCCTCATCTCCTCCTGTGTGACTTAAAGCCATTCAGGACCATACCCAGCCATGCTTAAAGAGGTGGCATTGGATCTATGATACTCACAGCTTATTGAGCACAGAGCTACAGACCCATAGTGTGGGAAATAGAGAATGATGAATATTGTATAAGAATGAATTATTAGCAAGAACTGTATTGTTAAGGAATAGATCTTCAGTTCCCCAGCTGACAGAATAAACACACATGTAGTTAGGCATCAGTTCTGGGTTGGGTTGATTGGTTGAATCCAAGCTCTCCTTTATAGGTCTCCATGCCTCTTCCCTTTGGAGGTCACTGAAGGACATGGTCTCAGAACAGTCTGGGAAACCTGGCAGCCCTCATTGGGTTTCCTCTGGCACTGAGGAAATACAGAGGAAAAGAAGTCGTAAGAGATGCTGCTGTGCCCGTCATGCAGCTTCTCCTTAGCCTGCTTTCCCCTTGCCAATTAAGTTATGAGAGGAAAAGTGGAGGTCTCGCTTATGGACTGTTGTTTTTGGGAGCATGTGGTATGCAAAGAGGACACAAGAAAGGGCAAAGGAAGGGTTGCCAACAGGCAGTGCTCGATGTCAGCACTAACAAGTCAAAATCACTCTGCCCGGGGGTGCTGCTTAAGTCAGCTGGACCCCATGAGTGAGGCAGGCATTGACCATTCAGTGTCACCCAGGGAGGGGTGGCCTGTCCAACCACAGCAGGGCAGAGTCTTCAGTGGGGCAAGGGGCAAAGCTCCCCAAACACTGTCCTCAGTGAGGTGGTGGCCTCGCAGGGGCACAGGAGCTTACAGGCCAGTATGCTGAAAATCTTTGGCAGCTTTGGCTCCCTGACCTGTCCCACCAGCAAGCCTGCAAAGGATCTGGGGCGGCAATCAAAGCTGTTTCTCTGCTGACATGCCCCAGGCTTTGCTGGGCTCCCTGGCCAGGGTGCAGGCAGCTCCTGTGGGCAAAGCCGCAGTCCCTCTGTTTGGATGGGTAGCCCTTGTGTGCCCACTGCTTTTCTTCCCACTCCATGCCCTCCCTGCCCGGTACTTTTCATTTCCTTGGCCCTTGCTTGCCCACAGTGAGGACAGAGAGCATGTCCTACCTGTTCCAACTTGGTGCCTTCCACTTGCACCAAAAATGCAGACCATGGACCCCCCGCACAATCCCATTGATCCTCTGGATGTGGCAGGGATGGTGGATGCTATACAGCTGAGGGAACTCATTCTCCAGCTTCCCCACAAATGACTGCCATTATACCTTGCTTGGAGGAGGAAAACTTAAATAAAATTGAGGAAGTTACACATCCAAAAACAATTACAGCATAAGCATCCTTGCCTAATCTAACATTCCATCACTTCACAGTAATTTCATGACCTTGTGGTAGCTGCACTTCCAGAGAGCTTCAGAGAGCCAGAAAGAGCTTCCCAAAGGCTGTTACTAAGTCAAGTACATTGCTGTTCCCAGCCAGAAAGCAGGAGGAGAGCTACCTCCAGTGGCTGGCGATGAGTACAGCTATTTGAACCACATTATCTGTTAAGCTGTGCCCACTGGTGAACTCCTTTATTTTTAAAGAAATTTTTTAACAACTCCAAACCTAAAATAAGAAAACATGACCAAAATCATAGTCCATTTGGTAGTACTGTGGGCACTTGAGGGGAGCAGAGAAGGTAAAAACGAGGAAGAGAAGTTTTGGTACAGCTGCTCCCCAATCATCACAACAGGCAGCAGAAACAGGGATCCCTGCTATGGCCCTGTGCACTCTGCCATAGTGGTCTCCCCTGCAGAGAGGTGTGGTCATGTATCTAATTTATGGAAAAATTCCACACAACCTGCCAAGTAATTGTAAAACTTTATGGCCATTGTGACCCTGTTTGTGTAAAAGCAGTACATGTTAGTGTTGAAAACAGCCCTCTTGGACCATCTGTGGCAAAAAAGGGGAAGGACTTCACTGAGAGGTCAAATTAGCAATTTATTTGTACTTCGTTCACAGGTCCAATTGTCTCTATTGCAGGTTCTATGGGTACAGTGGTGGATAGATTATTGCAACTTAAAAACAAATTGCCAAATACGCTATTACAAACTACAAGTGATCCCAAAAAGTAACAACACAAATCACAAGTGGGCTAGTTATTACAAAAGAGTGCACCGATCATGATCTTAACAGCATGCCATATACCACACGTATGTTTCTTAATCTCTTACCCTCTCTCTCAGCTAATATCGCTCAGTCCCTGGGAAATTACCTTGAACAGCGTCCTGGACAAGGAGGAGGATGAATCTCCACCATCTGTATCATTGGAAGATTCCCCCTACTTTCTCCCCCCAATTTACGGTTTATATTTCCTAATTCAATGGGGGTACAGGATTATGCCTGAATGGATTACACTATCTGGCATATTTGCCTCTGGTGGTGTGATGGCTCCTAAATTTCTGTTGCTAATTGTGTGATGTCTAGCACTCAGCCACAGGAATAGTGGTGGAATGGGACTCAGGGCATTTTGTTTGTTAAGACTCTGTTCGGTTTCGGTTCTTACTGTGATGCAATCTTGAGTCAATCAAGGGTTGAGCCATTTTTGCAGCCCTACCTACCCACCCCCAACCCACCACCCACCCCCGTTTATCTCTGCATAGACAAGGCAAGGCAGAGAGGAAGCTGAGTTGAATGACAAATCCCTGCATCTCACCTGCTGTTCTCTGAAGCAGGTTTGGCTGGGTGCTCCCATACACCGTCCCCCTTGAAGGCAGCTGTTGTACATGACCTTTTAGCAGGAAGACCACATTAAAATGCTGAAATCATCAATAAGATATAGGGACTTCTTCAAGCTTAAACTGAGTTATGCATGGCACAAATCCACTCCTTCACACTCTGCTGCTCCTCGCTGTGCTTTAAATGTAAGATGGAACATCTACTCAACTGCCGCTTTACTGCTGACACAGGGACTGTTCTAGTACAGGGGACTGAACTAAGCTCTTTTGTCATGCAAAGTTCTCATGGCTCTGCAAGAAGCTGTGGCTTTTAATCACTGCTTGCAACCTGTCTTCTTGTACACAAAAAGCTTTGCCAGGCTGCTCTCAGCAATTCCTAACCTCCAATATTGGAGTCTATTGGAGACTACAAAATGAAAGAAGGCCAACGCTTTTGGAATTTGGCAGGAGTGCCAAGCACTCAAATACATTGACCTTTCAGGCTATAAAGCCTGGCAAGAAGACTAATGATGCTGCATATCCCCCTTGGGGTGGTTTGTGGAGCTGTGCCCTGCCCAAAGAGCCAGTGTTACAATCAAGAGGCTCTGGAGTGCTCATGCCAGTCAGGCCCTACAGTAGTCCGCCTTGCTCCAGGGCTCATCTCAGACTGTGCTGCAGCATGTGGCAGTGGTCACTTCAGGGCAAGGCACAGGCAAGAGGTCCAGGGCATTTAAAGGCATTGGGGCAGTCTCTAGGGTAGGTTTTAGAGTCCTTGGGGCATTTTGACAGGCTCTGGAGGAACCTGGCACCAGATTTGGGGGATGGAAAACATCTCTCGATGACCTAAATCAGGCTTTGGGGTGTTTTGGGGTCTAGTGCAGATTTGGAGATTTTTGGGGATTGAGGACTACTGGTCATACTGGTCAGGGTTTGAGGATCTTTGTTGGGGGGGGTGG
>VZTM01035980.1:19533-34094 GCA_013400555.1 Jacana jacana
TTAGGAGTAGATTAGATGTGGTGTTGAGGGATCTGGTGTAGGGGAGAACTTGTAGAGTAGGGCTGATGGTTGGACTTGATGATCCCAAGGGTCTCTTCCAACCTAAATGATTCTATGATTCTATGAAATGGGGAAGAGTGAGGACACTGGGACTGAGAGTGGAATCGTAGAACAGTTACAGTTGGAAGGGACCTTAAAGATCATCGTATATTATATGCATTATATAATCCACTCATAATACTCTATGTGAGTGTGTGCTTTGAAAGGATAAGTAGATGCCAGGCAAAAATGAAGAAAACACACTTTAAATTATAGAATGGTGAGAGGGACCTTAAAGATCATCTTGTCCCAGTCCCCATGCCACAGGCAGGGACACCTCCCACTAGAGCAGGTTACTCAAAGCCCTATTCAGCCTGGCCTTGAACACCACCAGGGATGGGGCATCCACAACTGCTCTGGGCAACCTGTTCCAGTGCCTCACCCCCCTCACTGTAAAGAATTTATTTCTAGTATCTAGTTAAAATCTCCCCTCTTTCCATTTAAAACCATTACCCCTCATCCCATTGCTGCACTCCCTGACAAAGAGTCCCTCTCCAGCTCTCCTGCTGGCTCTTCAGGTACTGGAAGGCTGCTGTAAGGTCTTCCAGGAGTCTTCTCCAGGCTGCTCTCTCAGCCTGTTTTCACAGGAGAAGTGTGCCAGCCTTCTGATCATCTTTGTGTCCAGGAGAGGAAAAGGAATGGTGAGGCAAAAAGTGAACTGAGTGAATGAAACAGGGTGAATGGAGGAGGGGATGGGAGGGCAAAAGGGAGATGAGAATAGAGAAAGATGAATGGGGACAGAAGAGTAGGGATGAGGAGCTGGAAAAAAGGATAAAGTCATAGGGCCTCGCAGAGGGAGAGGGAGAGAAAAAAAGAAATCATGATGCAATCAGAGCCAGAGGGGCAGAATGAGAAAACCAGGAAGTGGAGTAGAGACAGAGGAGAAGAGGGATGAAGAGCAGAAAGGAGGGGAGATGAATGCTTGGATGAGGAAAGAAGTGTAGAAGTGGGCAACAGGACAGATAAGGAGATCCCCAGTCCTGGAGTCCCTCTGGAGCACATGCTCCAGGACTGTCTTCTGGGTTTCACCATCTGTTACCCCTCCAAATGAGGAAAAGGACTCACTTCCCTCCTTACCAGTCCACACAGGCATTGGGGGATGCTGTCACCCCAGCTGATCTCGGCAGGTGAAAGCAAGAAGGAGGTGTGGAGCTTGGGACTATCAAGCCATGGCAGGAAGTGATGCTTCATCTTAAACAGTGTGTCCCTCTCACGTGAGTCAACAGAGAGTAGCAACGGGTTTTCTGCCCTGCCTTATGGCCAGGACAGCCAGGATTGGCCTCAGGACAGGGTTCCTGCTCTGCTCCTCCTTTTCCCATCTTGGCTAGGCACTGCACAGACTCCTGTCCCCAGTAAACTCCTGCCAGCTATGGCAGAGTCTTGCAGGGCTGACAGTGTCCCTTCATGAGCTGTGCTTCCAGCTGTCCCCAGTGGCTCAGACCCCAGGACATCAGCCTCCTGCTCCCTTTGCGGCTTGCCACAGTCCAAAGGGCTTGGTTAGATGAGTACTTCCCATCACCAGGGGAGCTCCCCACTACCACATGCACTCCCTGCGCCCATGCAGCATAGCCACCCTGGCTACCCATGGGGGTCCCCCAGCCCCACTCACTGGGCATTTTCAAGCTCTTCCACCTTCTCTCACAGGTGGACTAGTTCATGGTGGAGAACCTGGGAGACAGAAGAGTCCAGGTCTGTGTGGTTACTGCAGCCCTCCTCCAAAGCCTCCTTGCCAGTGTGTAGCTCCCTGTGCTCTTGCCCCCTTGGCATCGCCCTTTCCCTCTCATTGTGCCCCAGTAGCTGCTCCTCCAGCTGGGGTAGGAAAGTGTTCTCTTGCAAAACAATGGGCAGACAGTAGCTAGGCTGGGACCTGAGGACAGTCAACCCTCTCCAACGCTGGCACTGTGCCCACTCACTACTTAACTCCCTTCTCTGGGACACTAGGTGGTGACTCATGACGCACAAGGAAGTGCAGGAGGGGAAGACAACTGAAGCACCAACCAGGGCATGGGGAAAGCAGGAGAGAAGGGGACAGCACTCCTGTGGGACTTCTGATATACATCCTTCCTGTGTGATCTCAGCCAGAAGAATCTGCTCGTTGAGAGCCTTCTGCAGTGACAGCATATAGTTCACATGTGCAGAAGAGAGGAGGGGCAACTCAGCCTTGCACAATGAGCTTGCTCTCGCTGTTTCCTTCCTTGTCAGCACCCCATGAGCAGGAAACATGCCTCCAGGCCCCAGTACTGATGGCCAAGCCCATGTGAGAAATTAACTCGACAAGGGGCTAGAGTTCAGCTTGGGAGTGCAGTAAATTACATGCTCTGCATTGTAGCACTGGTGCCTTCTCATGATTTTCAAAGGAGAAAATGTGCTCATGGTTTATCCTCAGTCCCCACCTGCCTGGCCTGCCAGGATCCCTGTGCTGAAGCTGGTCATCACCGTTCACAACCTGACTCCATGGCACCAGGCCTGCCCCCAACCTTCCTCTTTTCCCAAGCATGTGTTTCATGGTTTACCCCCAGCTGGCAGCTAGGGCCACACAGCTGCTTGCACAATTCTACCTCTTCCCCAAGAAGGACAGGGAGAAAAGGAGGGGAAAGGGAAAAAAAAACTTGTGGGTTGAGATAAAGACAGTTTAATAGAACAGTAACAGAAAAGGAAAAGAATAGCAACAACAACACAAGTAATTTTCACCACTCTGAACTGGTACCTTCCCAAGCAGTCATCACTGATTTCACCCCACCTCAGCCAACCCCTATTTATATAGTGAGTATGATGTCTATAGTACGGAATATTCCATTGGGCATTCTGTTGTTCAGTCTTCTATAGGAAACTGAAAAGAGTCCTTGAGAAGCATAATCATCACCCAGCAACAACTAAACCAATATGCATTATTGACATTCTTTTCACAGCAATTGGTAGAAAGAAAATTAATTCTTTCTCAAACCCAGCCTCCATGGAGCAAAATATACTCCAGATTTACACCATTCACAGCATTCAGAAACTTAAAGGCCAATGATGACGTTGGGAAAAAAGAGCTTTGGCCTTGTCCAAAGCTGTGGTAGTATTCAAATACACTTTGGGAGTCTTGGCTGGATGAATGGAGATGCTTGTCTCTCTTGAAACAGCAAAAATATTTATTCCTGCTCCATTAGCAGAGTTGGGGAAACAGGGAGTTTATTTTCAGGTCACTGTTCAACCCTAATGAGCTGAATTTTATGAGCTGAACAGCTTTAGGAAATATCCCCTTTGTGCCCACAGTTTTAGAAAAGCACTTCAGGGTGTCCTCTGGGCAAATGAGGCAGCCAGACATACGTATGGTCAGAGCAAAACAGACATGTTTTCCTGTTTTGCTCTGCCAAACTGGCTCAGGGCTGCTCAGCAGCTTCTGTCGTCAGCCTCACCTGCGTGATTTGTTTCTCCTTATATCCCCCTTTTCCTCTCCTTGCTGTCTCCTTCTTTTGAGCATCTTCATCCTCTTCCAAATGAGCAGTCCACCATGCTGACTCATTCCCCAGTGGTCCTGGGTTTGCTGTACCTTTACTTGATACTTGCAATACTTGTCTCTTCATAACTTCCATCATTGGTTAGCAGCTTCTTTAAACTAGTGCTTTCCCTTTTATTACACCTTTCTATATAGGTGTTTATAATTTTACCATTTTTCATGCTCCTTTCTTGTTAGTGTATGTCAGGGCTGGCTATCTGCAAGGACCAGATACACTGGTATGTCTTGTACATAGGCTTCTAGCACCTTATACTTTTCACTCTTCTCCCCAAACCTTGCTCTTCAGAGAACAATGTCCATCATGTTGCACTATGGCTGAGTTACCCTGCACAGAGGCCCATATATGTGGCTATGCCTCCTTGCAGGGCTCTACACAGCCTATTTATAGGCTGTTACACGGAGAGAAGGAGAAGAATGAGGGGTTAAAACATGTAATAAGAGGCTGTAATAGCTCAGGAGGTAGTGCCAATGCCACCTGAGAAGAAAGGTGGAAGCATTTCAGAGAACTTTGAGTCTTGAAATGTGGCTTTAAACTATAAAAAGATAGGTTTAGATAGAAGGAAGAGGTTTTTTATGATGAGGGTAGAGATTCACCGGAACAGGTTGCCAGAGAATTTGCAGATGCCTCATATCCCTGGACCTCTTTAAATGTCCCTTCCAACCCAAACCATTGTATCATTCCATGATGAGCTGGAGAGCCTGCTGCATGTAACTTGGTTTTAAATAGTCTAATGAACAAGCAAGGCTGCCCATCTGGTGCACTTGCCTGCAGGTAGAGCATATGTCTTCCCCTGTCCTGACTTTTGCACTTCATCAGCATTTTGAGTTTGGCTGCTGCTTGCATATACGTAGAAGTAGTGACTAAAGCTAAACAGGGGCTGTTAAAGCAAGTGACTCAGCTTGAAAGGAGGCAATTAAACTGCAGGAATCAGTCAAGGTACAAGTTCCCATTTATGACTTTTAGAAATGTTTGTATGGAGAACTAACAGGCTCCTCCATCGACCCTTCATTTGGCCTATTTATTTGTCTTCTACCTTGAAACTTACAGATTGTCCAGTTATAACTGCTTAGAACTGAGAAGTGAGCCACATTACAGTGTCTTGCAGAGGAACAGCCCAAGAAGGGAAATAACAGGACTGACAAGTCTCAGTGTGAACAAGACTCAGTGAAGAAAGGGAAGCAAGTTTCTCAGGTTTCTAATCATAAGGTGGTTTAGAATCAACAACAGTCCTCACTGTGTTCACATCAAAAATATGCAAAGGAAGTAGAACCCAAACCTACAATAGGTAAAAAAGCCTGTGGCTAAGCCAGCTTTTATGCTTTTCAGTTTTAGCGATGTGTCTTTTTGGACTTTACAATGTAAGCTGAGAGAATCAACAATGATCTTAAGGTCAATGGGTATTGCTTTTGACTTTTTGTTTGTGTTTTTATTGCAGTTTTCTCTTTGTTTTTCCGAACTGGCAATATTGTAATTGACCTACCGGGTAAAACTAGATCAAAGTTAATTTATTGCATTTACTTTGAGAAATACACATTACCCTTGTCTTTGTGCCAAAGTCTTCCTCTCCTAGGAAGGTTTAATAGTAAAAAAGCATTTGATTCCCTGGAAATACATCTCTCTTCTCACTCCTTCACCAAGATTTGGGAAGGCCCTACACAGGGTTGGCACTGACAGCTGCTCCTGAGATGTAGCTGTGGAGAGTCTCAACACAGCCAGTTTCTAAGCTTGCACCAGTGACACTGAGCTTTTATTGCTGTACAAAAGCTGCACCCAGAGCAGTTACAATTTACAGTACACTGGTATCTATGATTCTTCTATGCCAAATGCCTGTTCTGTAATCCCTTTACCGAACTGGTCCTATATCCCTATCTCTACACCCTGCTCAGCACTGAAGAAAAGACCTTGGACAATCAAAGAAAACAAGTGCATTGTGTCAGCCTGAAGACAGTGAAAAGACACCAGGAACATAACTGGGGAAAACTGAGGCATTCCATTAAAACTACAAAGTTGCTGGTTGTTACAAAGTATTGAAAATAAAAAGCATATGTCCTTTAGGTGAACTTAGCCCATTATAATGTGAGAACCATACATCCAAATCTTAAGCTACATGCCTCCTAGATGAGACCCCTACTCATAGAGTACATATAGTAATTTAGAAATATACTGTACCTTTAATTTGAAGTGAGAATGCAAGTAGCCAATAGAAGTTTAATGTGAAATGATGAGCTGCCAATGACTAGTATGATAATTACCCATTTTTTGTAAACTATAAAAGCTTATAGTGTATAAGCCAAATTTGTGCTAGCTTTGTATAAGCCAAATAGTGTAGCTTGTGCTAACTTAACTACCCAGCACCTATCTCTGTGCAGAAATTAAATAAACAAATCTCTCAACTCTGTGTGTGGATCAGCTCTTTTCACACCAGGAAAAGAACCAAGATTTGAGACAGCACCTGCACATGCACAGTTGCCAGTACACCATTGCAGTCCTGGCTCTGAGCATCAGCATACAGTGAAGACCTCTAAAAAAGTTTCACTACACAGTATGTTTGTGGGGAAGGAAGAGATGGCTTTCCCAGTCGAGGCCTGGGGTGTCGCATGGAGCAATAGCCATGAACAGAACAGAACACTCTTGGAGCATCTTATGATCAGGCTCCCCTGATTTGGGCATGATGGCCTTGCAGGCCTCTTTCCTGGAATGCCATGAGGCCTGGCCCTGTGCTCCTGCAGGCCCCTTTTGCCTAATCTGTGTCACCATGGAGTCAAGCCTTATGGTCCTGTTGGCTTCCTCCATGGGGCCTGGTCCTCTGCTCAGGCAGAACCTTTTTGCCCCATCTTAGCCTGCATGGCACTTGGCAAGGCACTCAAAGCAGGGACAAAGAGGTCATGAATAGGCCATGGTGCCTCTGCAAAAGAGGCACTGAGAGATCAGAGGGCCAGGCACAATGGGACACAGCTCTGGGCAAAGAGTCCTTGAATGAGGTGAGAAGGATGAACATGTACCCACTCTCAGACACAGGCTTTCTTTCTGGTCTTCCAGCTCCAGCCTCAGCATTAACATTCCTCTATATGAACATTCAATGGATACAATTGCTCTCTTAACATTTCAGTGTCCACAAATGGAAAGTCACTGTTTCCACAGTCATGGTTCTCCAGCTCAGAGAACTAGGCAGCCCAAGGTCTATCAGTAGTATTATTATTATTAGTGTTCACCTCATCACTCTGCAGAGTCCCGCTGAAGGATGGTGGTGCAACCACCTTCACCAAATGGACACCCAGAGCTTGGGGCTGGAGGCATTGGTTTGTTGACTCTATAAGTAGAAGTAAATCCTTGAAACCAAGTCAGGTGCTGCCTTTGATCTCCATGGGAGGAATCAGGGGAGCCCATAGGGCTGGCCAGTAGTACTGAGAGGTGAGAATACCCTGTGGGACTTCAGCCTCCAATGGCGGCACTAGGTGTTATCGAATAAACCTTATTGTTGCATGTGCCTAGAGACATCTGCTACATGTTTACTTGCTACAGAATGACCTCAAGGTGCCCTAGGAAGACATGGATGAGTTCTTGGTGGCATGAAACACCAGTGCTAAGCACAAGACGAACCATGGGGGAATGGAAAAGGCAGTTGCACTGTGGTAACCCCAGGGCTGTATGTTGGGGCTACAGCACTGCCAGGGGAAGTGCAGCAGGCAAGCATGGATCATTGTGATGTGCACACACAATGGACAGTGATGTTACTGAGAGTTTGGTTCTGATGTCACCAAGGGATGGACTGTGATATCATCAAGTGATGGACTGTGATGTCCCAGAATAATGGATTGTGACCACATGTCCCTTGGTTCTTATCTGTGTGCTGAGTCTCACTCAGCTGGCTTGTGCCTGTACTCCATCTGTCTGAGTATGTGAGGTTTGGAGTCTCAGGCAATGCTGTTGTGGTGCTAAAGTTGTGCCTGGGGAGTTGTTAAGTGCAGCACTCAGTGCTAGACCCCAGAGCCATTAGAGGACTTTCCCTGGCCTAGCCTGTTTCAGGCAGCCGGGGCACCCAAGAGACATGCTCACAGTAGTGGAGGTGAGCTGCAATAGGAAGCTCCCTGTGGAGCTGGGCAGTTTTCCTTTTTCAGGGACCTGGGCAGGTTTCCTTCTTGAGGGACCTGGGTATTTCTTCAACCTCATCCTAGGGCCAGCCAGAAATTGTGCCCTCTTCCTTTTCTAGAATGACACGCAAAGCTGCAGCGGCAGTGAGAGGGAGCGGCTCAACATCTCCCAGCTCTCCCCAGCCCACCTCAGCACATGGAAAACATGGCCACAGAGCTGGAGAACTGCAGTTCAGTATGCCTAGGCAGCTGCGAAGACACCAATTACATAGTGCCAGGCCTCCGCCAATTCTGCTACACCTGCATCCCGCAGTGGGCTGACAGCAAGCCCAAGTGCCCCTTCTGCAAAAGGAGAGTAAGCTCCATCTTGCACTTGGTGTGGGTGGATGATGAGAAGTATGTCATCCCTCTATCTGCAGCACCATCAGTGGTCATCCACCTGACAAAGGGAGCTCTTGGATGCACAGCTGCCCAGAGTCTCTATCACCCTGCAGCACACCAGCCTGCAGCTGCAGGGCTGTTGTCCTGAACTCCACAGGGCACTTCCATGCCTATGTCTGGGCATCCTTCTGCTCCTACCCTGCTTTCTTCCTGCCCTTGGCAGCTCTTCGAGGATGCCCAGGAAGCAGCAGCAGTCAAGAGGCTTGTCAAATCCAGCCTGCAATACTTTGACCTGGATGAGGAGGCTGCAGTGGCTGCAGGCATCCCTGGGCAGGCACATGAGGAGCTTTGCCCACCAGCTGATTGGCACCATTCTACACCAGTGCACAAGGGAGGTCTGACATCGGTTAGGCCTGGGGGACATTGATACTGCCAGTGGGTGGGTGGATGGCCCTGTGACTGGTGTCAGCCCCATTGCCTCCCAAGGCAGGTCTCCTGCCCTTATCCCAGCCCTTTGTGGGGGTCCTGGCAGCCCCTTCTCTTCCAGAATTCCCACTCATGAGGAGCAGGAAGTGGCTCAGGAGGACACAGAGGATGCTGATGCTCCAGGGGCAGTGAACACGCACCTGGAGGGCCCAGACAAGCCACAAAGAGAAGGGCCAGCAGCTCCAAGGATCCTTCCCAGCCCTTGCAGGAAGCCACCCTATCATCAGTGACACTGGCAGAGTGCCTCAGGGGCCAACTAAACCAGGGCCAGTCCACAGCTGGGGCACTCTCCAGCTCCTTGTGGTCCTGCCCCTCCCACTACCCCTCCTCAGTCTGTTTAGCATTTAATAAAAGAAAATGAAAGCATGAAA
Source organism: Jacana jacana (assembly GCA_013400555.1). Lineage (NCBI taxonomy): Eukaryota > Metazoa > Chordata > Aves > Charadriiformes > Jacanidae > Jacana > Jacana jacana. The sequence continues at coordinate 28,465 of VZTM01035980.1, forward strand.
ACTGAAGAAAAAATCTCAGTACTAGTAATTAATGTCAGTGGCATTGCTATCTCCACCTGTGTCCTTTTCTTGGTGCCATGGCCACCATTTCCTCCCATGTCTGCTGGGCCCTAGAGCCACTGGGGACAGTCTGATGGGAGAGGCAGTGTGGCAATGCAGACCCTGACTAGGAGGGATGGGATTTTGATGTTAACAGGTTCTTCTACATGTAACAGGTACTATTTAGTTTTTTAGCCTTCCGGCAAGTGCTGCCCAGCTCCAGGTCTACATCTCTGCAACTGGTCCTGAGTCAGATGTTTCCGGCTTGGAGCCCTTCAGGGCCACCTTGTGCCCTATCACTCATCACTGCAGGCCTCTCTTTCTCCTCCCCACACCCTCTGTCCCCATGTCCTGGGGCTCTGCTGTCCTACCAGCCTGTGCTGCCTGGTGCAGCCTCACTACCACAGCACTCAAATCCCTCCTATGGTCACAACTTGGTGCTGCTCTCTCCATCACCGCAGGGTTGTACCCTGGTCAAGGCAGGAACTCCAAGAAGTTTAACAGGGGGAAGTGCAAAGTCCCACACCTATTTTCAGTGAAAGAGAAGTGCTGAGTGTGCAGAACAGGCAGAAGAGTAAAAAAAGGCTCAAATGATGAACATAATGCAAAGTATTCAAGGCTTTGCCTTGCCATGCCTTTGCCTGCCTAGCAAATAAAATGGAAAGAGGAGGTAGAGGAGCTGTCCTGGAGGGGCTACACAGGGTCTGTGTAATATTCCGCAGTGGCGATCCAGCAGCAATGGGCAGCTGGGGAAGAAGGCACTCAGAGCACTCTCTACTTCTGCTGATAGTCCTCATTACAGGAACAAGTGCATCAAAAAGGACAGGAGACTAACTAGTTTCACCTTCTCTGGCTTCTGCACTATTGAGTTTGCCCAGCCACCTCTGCTGGGAGAAAGGGCAGGTGTACGGCAGAGGGACCATGCCACAAGTGCTTGCTGCAAGTTGCACTGGCTACTGAGAGAGGGCAGAGAGGGACACAAACTCCTTTTGCTGGGAACCAGCTCTAGAGGCACTCGAGTGCAAGCACTGGAAGTGCTGCAGACGTGCAGTCTTGAGGTAGGTACAGTCTGTGGGGATGTGGAAAACATCTCACAGGCAGCATGCTCCCCCTCCTTGCCGTACACACACAGCTGTGTGCATGCACTGCTAGCATTTGCTTCTGACCAAGAAAAGACTCACGGTGCCTGGGAATCTGAGTCCCAAGCAAAATAACCAGCCCCTTTGTGTTTGGATTTACTGACCCAGCACTGAGCTGATTTGGCTCCTGGGGACTGGAGAAGCACATGAGCAAATTAACTTCTCTCTCCTGGTGGGAAGCTGGTTTGATGCCTTATTAGAGTAATTGCCAAATCCATCAGTCATTGCAGGCTGTCTCCAAGACTTTATCCTCTTTCACCCTCTCCTCAGGAAGCCAGACACCCAGCCTATTTTGAAAATGCTCAGAGAAAAGTACTTGGGATTTGTTTATTCTGGATTATGTTTCTGGGCATACTTGTTCCTGGCTTTCTTTAAAGGTAAGCTCTTCTGTGGTTGTCCAGTTTTTTGTTTGTTTTTCTTTTATTTTTCGTGCCTCAAATGTATTTTCAAAAAGACTTGTATCTGCTTGTACTTAAAACTTTCTTAGGGTCCACTGCAGGTCCCAATGAGTTTTGAAACCAGTATGAATCAGTTAATGGATTTTACAGTGCTGTACACCTTCTTTTAAGAAAGGAAAAAGTTTGTGCATTTCCTGTTTGTTTTTTTTAATGAGTGATTTTCACTTTCAGAAATTAATTGAAAAGTTTGTGTTTAAAAAAGAAATATATTCTTGCTTTCCTTTAAAAAATTAACATATTCATGGTTTTTTGGGAATAGAAAGTTGTAACTCCAGGCTGGAGAGGATGGCTGTGAGAACCCTGTAAGTGTAAGGGTGAAATGATGTTCTACAGAGAAAAATGATGAGAACAAAATTCTTAACAGTTTATTTTCTATGCATCAGGTATATATATATATTTATAGCTGCATAAATGTATACATTTACTATTTCTGATTTGTCTTTCTCTTGTAACTTTTAGTATGTTTAATTAAGAATCCTTCCAGGCCATGATGGATGTGAGTTGGAAACATTAATAAAAATAATAATGGGCTGCTGTAATCTAGAGTGTCACTTGTGACCAAGATATCTTTTGAAGTGTCAGTGTGTTACAAACAAAATTGGGATCTGAGGGATTCTTCTAAAAACAAGGAGGATTGCAAGGCTAACAATAAAGTTTATCTAAATGAGAAGGGAGGTTGAAATACCCACAGTCCTGGAAGATGTTCAGGATTCGACACAAAATGTGCTTTTATTGCTCCCTAACATACATGCCTGTAAATATAAAATTAAAAACTAAGTATTCCAGGTGTGAAGGACCATGTCATGTTACTCATGATTTATGCATAAAGAAAGGAAGATTGTCTTTTTAAAACAAAGAAAGTGTTCTACGTATTTCAGAAACACAGGGGCATGGGAAACTTATGTATATGCAATGCTACACTGGACTACTCGTGCCACACAGATAATTCCTCATTAGTTTATCAGATTCTGAAAAATATCCATGCATTTCATTACTACAGCTCCACATTTCAGCTGCCTAATGTAGCAATGGTATTGCAGTTTAGGTACTGGGTTTCCCCACCTTTCTAATTAAGAACTGTGTTATCTTTTTTTAAAGACGTTTCTGTGCTATTTCATGAGCTGAACTAACAGACAGTTGATGTCACCTAGTTATGAGGTAACTCACTGTGCACATCCCATTTTGAGCAGTTGTGTGTCACATAAATACTGCCTTTTAAATTCTGAGTAATCACTGATTTTTTAAGGGGGATGCTTAGTGTCTCTGAGCAGCACAGGAAGACACAAACTGCTTTTATAAATAATGTGAGGATTTTTTCTTAGGTGCTTTTATCAAAAGTTTACAAGTACACAGTTTTACAGACAACTGCTAAAGCAGAATAAAATTAACCTTTGATTAAGGTGGTCTGTATTTCACCTATGGTTTTTGGACATTTTTTTTCTTTTTAAAGAAAATTATGGGAAAAAAAGAGAAAATAAGAGTCTCTTGAATTTTTCAGTTGAGGGAGAAAAGAAAAAAAAATCAAGATGATCTTATCATATCATAGTAGCAGAGTCATTTAATAGTAAGCTCCAAATGAACTCTCCCAGGATTCCTCAGTGCACTCACATGGAAGTCACTGCAAGTCCATCATAGCTAACATCACTTTCACATAGTGCTGAGTTGTTTCAACAGAATTCTTAATTTCTCAGCTACTGAAAAGCTCCTGCAGGGCTGTTTGACAGGAAAATTGTGACAAGGGCTGGGTAAAAAACCAAAACAAAACATGAAGAATTTGATCATTTTTCTTCCACTCCTTTCCACAATGTTTTGCTTCAACTTCAGCTACTGCTAGGAGCCCTGATAGACATGTAATTGCAAGGAGGTCATTGCATCCTCCTTCCTTAAGAGCCTGGAGCTAGTGATGTTTTCTTGGGACATGGACCCTAGGGAGAATCAGGAAACTGGTTCTCAGCCTCCCTGAATCCCAGATAAAATCTCTCAGAAGCAGAAAACCAGGACAACAGGCCAAGTGCAATCCTTGAAGGAGCCCTTAGAGGCTGGAAGGACTCTGAGTCCCAGCAGCTATATAACAACCTCAGGTAGCAGGACCTGAAAATCCTGCTCCAGGGTTGGAAGGGAGGATCAGACACACTCCTACTCCTTTCTCTGAACATGACAGAGTCTGAGAGACAGGTTGCAGCTGACCCTGCAAGGGAGTTCTTCTCCCGAGTAACCACATGGGCACCTAGCCTCTCTGAGGAGTGTTACCTTCAGCTCAGTGCACAGGCACTCACTTGAACATCCAGGGAAGTTAATTATACACTTTGCTAGTCAACCTCTGCATTCTAATTACTGTGGTTTTATGTATTTTTTTTTCAAGTGAGATCACTAAATTGCCCCACGTGCCACACAGAGCAGAGTCAGGCCTCTTAGTTTCTTTTCTCTGGCAGCCTGGCATCACAGTTATACTCTGCCCATGTGGTTTTGAAAAACCCCACAAAAGCAAAAGCAAGCTGACAGAGCCTCTCCTCTGTGGTCTCTTGAGAATGCTAAGTGCTCAGCAGTATGGGACAAATCCTATGGCAGGGGATGCTGCAAGTGAGCTAACCATCTAAAAGATGTAAATTATGAAGCTGTAGCTCAGCCTTTGCAGGTTTTCTTTACACAGTACACAATACAGAGTTTAATTCCCACACTACACTGCTTTCATGCTCTCTCACAGCTTTGCTGATTTAGATGATCTCTAGTGATCACATCAGAACACAGCCTGTGATCTCTAGGAGAAAATCCTCACAAAGATACTGTTCTTAATTCATTTCCATACAAGCAGGTGCTGTTTCTGCAGCAGCAGTAGCATTGGCAAAAGAGTCTCAAAAAGCCAGATTCTGCTGCCAAGCTGCAGTTTCTCTAATCTAAGTTACTTAGACTGAGTTTAGAGATCCTTGCAGCAGAAAAACTGAGGCTGGTACTTAAATACCTACATATGGGGTATGAACTTCAGACATCAGCTGAGTAGGACTGATGGAACTGCAGTGAGCTGTGTTAATCAAACTGGTTTACTCCAAAGAGACACTGTTGAATAGATGTAAGAAGTTCTGTGCCTTATTAAGGTACAATATAATGTAACTGATAACTTAGGTGGTTGGTGAAGGAGCTCCACCTGTAGATCTCAAAAATGTTACTAAACTAGAACCAGATGTTGAAATCAGATAATTTAGGATCTTTCATATTCTTAATTTGAGGCCTGAAAGTCACATTCCACTCAGGTCCCTATGTTCTCTATGTTGATGTTCTGTATTGTAACACCCCACTGAGTGATACATATCTTCAAAGATAACAGTGCAGTTGATGCTAGTTTAAAATAGAAAATATGTGAGGAAGACTTTTTCTTCTATATTGGCTAAGAAGATGCTTTATGTGATTCTTGCAGATGGGAAATTACTGCCAGATCCTTACCATTACTGTAGTATCTGGGAGTATGGACACCAGAGTCTGGTCAGTTTAGATGTTGATTGCATGCTAAGACATCATATATGCTTGGAATCAGACAGGATTGAACGTGCTTGTCATAGCACATATCTGTTAATACATGTCACTTTGCTCTGTGACCACCAAGAACACTAGTGCAGAAACGTGTGTCAGTTCATTTAAGACAGGCAGGCAGAGTCCTAGGCAAACCTGTAAGGTTATTTCCTCTGAATTACTGTGAGCTGCAGTAACATGCTTGCCTCCTGAGATTGACTTCTCAGTTCAATGAACTTCATGTGCGTCACTAATCTTGTATGTGCTTTCACTGGCACAGCTCTAAGGCTGCTCTGCATTACTGTAGACGCAGCTGTCACTGTGAAGCTGGCACAAACTTGTGAGATGCCAGACTATGGAAAAGCTGGAGGTATTTCCCTGCAGATTTGTTGATAGTGATCTCATCTGTATCTTCCTATGTTAACTCTCCTCAAATAGCTCTAGAAAATTTGGGAAGGTCCAAAAAAAGCCCCTGGGTCCTGATATCACT
>VZTM01035980.1:35681-57463 GCA_013400555.1 Jacana jacana
TGACGGAGTACATTTCCTTGAATATTGTGTCATTTTACAAAATCCATCAGCAAACTGATATCTAGCCTGAGCAGTTGTAAAAATAGGAAGAGGAGATAAAAAATGAAATAAATGGTTGCTAGATGGTTTGTAGTTGTCACTGTTTCAGGGGAGCAGCAGCTTTGAATTGGTCCTATCTCATTCAGACATCACACACAGTTCGTAGAAGATAATGGGACAAGCAATCAAGATCTCTAAGCAAAAAACCCACGCCTTTCTAATATAGCTAAACAGCAACCCTGCAGCATACTCTCTCAGCAGTATGTTGCTCAGGTTTGGCTGGCAGAGTAGAGCAAGGAGAGGCACATATTTCATATCCTCACCAATCGCAACAAAACCAGGACTCAGATCCTGAAACAGACAACATTTAGCATTCTGAACAGAAAAAGGCTGTCACTATTGCCTTGTAACATTCAGAGTCTTGGTGAAAAACAGCTGTAAACTTCATGGCACACACCATGCTCAGCCACATTATATGCACATAAGCAAATTTGGTCTGAATCAGCCAAAACTAAGCACTTACAATTTCAAGTGTCCTAGGTCAGATCTCCACAGATTTTGTTTGATCTGTTGCAAGACTAATTTGCTCTATCAGCCATTTACCTCATCAAGACAGTATTAGAAAGAACTTTTGTCCTCAACAAGAAATTCAGACTCCCTGCTGAGAATTTTCATGGGTCTTTTTACAGCTTTTTTGTTTTTTAAGACCTGGACCACCAAAGCCTCAGACTTCTTCTCCTTGGAAAAAAATCCCTTGAAAGCAGCCAATTCTGCTGCCAAAACTTCCAAACTGTCACGAGCCAGCTAGCAACACAAAATCTTTCACACAGACAGGCAGCAAGTTTAGTCTGGCCCAATGAAAGCCCACTAGTGCTGCTTAAAACAGGGATGAGTCTGATCTATATCTGTTCTCTCTAAGCTTTTCTTCCCAAAACAGAAACTATTTCAGATTTGGGAAAATGTATCTTCATGTTTCCCAGCTTGGGTACAGGAGAACAAATAAGCAGCTATTCAAGGTGCAATCATAATTTCCATCCCAATAGCTCATATCGGGATCTATTAGAACAGGGTTCTAATACCATCTGTCACATCATCTAGCATTTGAGTTTTTAATACTGGAAAGTCAAGCTTGCAACTTTCCCTGCATTCCACCATCCAGGTTCCCTTTGGACATTTGTGCCTTGCCTGTACCTCACAGCCAATGCAGCTCTCACTGCTCTCAGGCAGTGAGAGGCTGAGGCTTGAGCGATGTGGGAAGGCAAGAGGAGCCATTACTAGCCTTACGTATTGCATTCTCAGTGCCTTTGCTACAGTATCACTACTATGCAATTTCATTATTCAGGAAAGGGGCCATGTCTGGGGTCATAACCATTGCCACTGACCAGCTCTGCAGAAGGAGGACAAAAAAATCACTGCAGTATCTTTGGCCACGCTGGGTGATTTTTTTTCCACAATATTACCATCTGCAACATTTTTACTCCAACCTAGCCTCTGAATTCCTCAGAGAGTTTAAACAGTATCACTGCTGCTTCAGTAACAAGACATGGAGGCAATGGCTTTGAGGCAAGATCCCTCCCTCCCCTCTGAACTATGGAAAAGGGAACAACTTTTTCCTGCCTAGTAAAGGCATGTGTGTGACTAAGCAATAAAACTTGGGAAAACTACATTTGTTTTTTTTTTATCTCTGCTGTTGTCATGTCTTGGGGACAAATGACTTCTCTTTCTCTTCTGAGGAGGTTAACTTGTCTTTCTGCTCTTCCAGGGTCCTGCTGACCCTGGTGTGGACTTCCTTGTAGTTAGTTTGTGATGTTTTCAGGGTGAGAATTAGAGCCAGAAAAACCATGTTGCACACTAAACCGAAGATTTGGTTGCAGCCTCTATCATGCTATTTTCTGCATTAGGTTTAAAAAAATAAAGCTCTTTGTGCCTATTGTCTTCTCAGCTCTAACCAGTTACACCTACTGTGACCACTGAAACCAATATTACATATTGATTCACATTCACGTATGGGTTTCCTAGATCTGAGCTCTCCACATTTGCCTGGCATGGTGTTGAGTGGACTTTCAATGGAGAGATGCAGATTCCCTGTGACCCTTTTCAGACCCATCTGTGAATTCTTTACAGATTGCCATGGCTACTTCATTGACAGTAGTTGGTTAGTGAAGGTCATAGTGCTTTCCTCAAGAAGGGTTTTCCCTCGGCTTACTGGTTTTGATGCTGAAACATGTAGAGGGGTAAGAATGTAACAAGCTGCTATGGAAGTAGGGAATCCCACTCCAGTACACTGATGACCACATCACCATGTCTCATTGTTGTCATATCATTTGGTTTCTTTCCATTGGCTTCCATTACTGCTCATCCCCACAAAGCCCAGGATTGCTGGCAAGAGTCACCTTCAGACAGCCACAGCTCTCTTAACATCTAGCACTCTTCATCAACGCTCTTCCTGTGCTCTGTTCACATCTAAAATTCTAGTTAGAGTTATATTGCATGGAGCAAATGTAAACTAATGTTACAGTAAAAACGCAAGTTTTTTCCCTTTCTACCTATAGCCAGTTACGTTTCTGATGTGGAGTAATGAGACAGTTGAGAAAACTATGATACATTTGAGAGGTATGCCATTATTAATATCTTAATGTGTGTCTTCACCTTACACACATATTTCAGCCTTTGAAACATCTGCACCAAACCAGCAGGAACAAAAATATAATCCCATCCATTCATTACATAATGGCCTATATTCTCTTTTTAGCATATTGACATGTGCCTAAAGTCTTTGAGATCAAATGTTTCCTTTAATACCCATCTCTGCTGGGAGCTCTTTATCTGCTATGAAAAACGGAGAAATGACCATTATCAGGTAGATTAGGTCTTATTTTCTGAGAAAAACATGGCATTTCTTGCATTCCTGTGGGTATCTGATGAGTTTTGTGTGTAAGATACAGAAACAATCTGCATAGTGACAGCCAAAGATTAGAATCAAAGATTACTCAGAAGGGAAATAGATTAAAAGGAGGTTTTAGATGAGAGAGGTATTAAAATACACAACATGCAATCACACACAAAGAGAGACACACAGGGGTGAGGCAGCAGATGTGATTCTGACATTTATTATGCTAGTACTCTTCCCCAAAGATGTGATAGCATGCATTTAAAATCAAAGAACATTGAAAGAAATAATGCATTTGCAGCCACAGATAAAAGCAACAATGCTGCACATAAGAACTAAAGCAGATAGGGCGCATCTGCGTCTCTCAGGATTAAGTGACATATGGCAATGACATGCCATACATTCTTAGAAATCTGCGTAATACACAAAATAAGGTGAGTGGGTTTTTTATAGATACTGAATACCATTAGAACATGCCACATTTTTGTAGTGCTGTTGCCATTCAGATTCTTCGTGCCTTGTAGCTCAAGGAGCAAAAAGCCAAAGCAGGAGGATCAAACAGTCAAAACCAGACATGATACCACAGCTCCTAGGAAAGGAGAGAGCATCTGGTCTTCCTGGGAATGGCATACGGCTAGTCAGGTAGTCTGCTAGGCCAGAGCTAGACTTGCATGGCTGCAATTTCGACAGCTTTGAATACCTTCCAGCTCCAACAAACACTTCCCCAGATCTGAAGCCAAACATACAGAAAAAACAAGTCTTATGGCAGCACAGGGGGGACGATGGGATGACACTCAAGCATGGAAGAGGCAATCTGACACAGAGGATTCCACCCAGACAGAGAAGGTGGAAAAGGTTTGTTGCCAGCCTGCAGCTGTATAGTTAGAACCTTGTGTCTCCTCAAGAGGCCAAGTAAAATTGTAAAGGAACAAGTCATTGCAACCAGTGAAAACATATGCAGCATTTTCCCTCTTTTCCCCTACTTTTTTTTCTTTCTTTTTCTTTTTCTTTTTCTTTTTCTTTTTCTTTTTCTTTTTCTTTTTCTTTTTCTTTTTCTTTTTCTTTTTCTTTTTCTTTTTCTTTTTCTTTTTCTTTTTCTTTTTCTTTTTCTTTTTCTTTTTTTGTTTTTTGTTTCCTTTTTTCTCTCTTTCTCTTTCTCTTTCTCTTTCTCTTTTTTTTCTCTTCTCCTTCTCCTTCTCCTCCTTCTCCTTCTCCTTCTCCTTCTCCTTCTCCTTCTCCTTCTCCTTCTCCTTCTCCTTCTCCTTCTCCTTCCCCTTCTCCTTCCCCTTCTCCTTTCTTATTTTTTTTTCTTCTCATTCATTCTGTTATTAATTAATTTATTTTTATCTATCCTTTGTTTTTTCCTACACAGAGATCTGGGTTATTTGTTTTATTTTTACCTTTCCAACCAGAGCAGATATCTGAATTACACTAAGATTAGCATCTCTTATATGCATAAATGCATGTAAGCCAATTGAGGCAGCTCTCCTTGCATCACAGGCTGCAGGACATGAAGAGTTCACTCTGAGCTTGAATTTGTATATGCAGAGCTACTGAACTGGAGATGACATCAGCCAGTAGCAGCTTAATCTAATTTAATTGCATCTCAGAGAATTCAAAACCCTTTACAGATATGATGAAGGCTCACTATAAGTATAAGACACCACCTGGGCAAGCCTCTTCAGAGATGCCTCTCACCCTCTACCTATGAATACATACTTTGTCCAAGTTATTTAATTTGTTTCTAGACTTGTTCTGAGGAGTTCTCTGCAACTTTTTTTTTTAGTGTACCATTGTCTCATGTTTAAGTCCTAGCCTGTCTGGGACATCACAACATGTCTGCCTTTAATAGAGGATGATATTTCACATGCAGACCGTGTGTGTGGAAGGAAAGAGAAGCTCAAACTGTAAGCTAACAGTAAGACGACTTGTTTTATTTCCTGTTGATAGAATTCAAGGCAAGCATGTTGTAGTGGAACAAAGGAGGCAAAAGAAAGATTTTTAGCTACATTTCAGAAATAAGCCTATAAGGAAGCTGCCATTTTCTGTTTTCTTGCTACAGGTTCTTCTTTCCCATGACAGGACTCCCTGATCCAGGACAGAGGATATCAAATAGCACCACCCTAACTGGGGATTTCCCTGGTTGCACAGTAATGCACTTGGAGGAACACACATTTTCTTGTGTCTCCTGTTAGAGGAGGTGGTAGCATTCTGCAATAGAGAAACAGCTCCTAGGTGGGTTACCTTACTGTGAATTCTCAGCAATTCCATCCTAGAAAGAAAGATGAAATTCAAATATAGCACGTATTCCCAAGAGACTGATAGCAGTTTGCAGTCATGTTGATCAACTGGTGCACTTCTTGCAGACTTGTTTGCACACACAGAAGCATGGGAGAAGTTTCAGTGAGGTATTTAAGTGTTGACTGTAGTCCATGAATGTCGTGAAGAGTCCACAGAGCTCTTCACAAACTCACCAGAGGACTGGTTGCCCAGTACCTCCACATTGCCTGCAAACTTCAGGATAAGTTTAGGGAACCATTTCAGATTATTCAGAGAGTAAAGCTTTAGGGACAATCTAGTCCTTGGTCTAGTAACTCCATGTCTTCTTTGTACTAAGGAGTCCAGCACTGGACCCAGCAGTCCAGATGTGTCTCACCAGTGCTGAGTAGACAAGAATCATCACCTTTCTTGACTCAGTGGTGAGGCTCTGTCTGATGCCGCTCAAGATTTTTGTGGCCTTCGCTACATTGCTGGTTTATGATCAACTTGTTATCTATAAGGACCCCAGGTCTTTTCTGCCAACCTGCTCTGCTGCCAGTGGGCCCCCAGCATATCCTGGTGCCTGGAGTTACTCTTCCTCAGGTGCAGGGCTATGTACTTCCTTTCCTGGAACTCCATGAAGTTACTGTTAGCCATTTCTTTAGTTTTCCATGATCCTTCTGATTGGCAGCAAAATCATGTGCTTTATCAGTCATTGAAAACCATCTGAAAACTTGCTGAGAGTGCACTTTGTCTCATAATGTTGTTAAAAGCCCTGGCATCCACACCTGGAGTACCTCGCCACTGGCTGATTCAGTTGGACTTTGTGCAGGGACTTTGTGCTGCTGACTACAAACCTCTGAGTGTCATGGTTCAACCACTCTTTAATCCACCTCACTGTTCACTATCTAACCTGTAAGGCGTAGAGAAATGTCTATGAGGATGTTCTTGGAGATGGTGTCAGAAGTATTACTGAACTTGAGCTAAACATTATACATGTCTCAAATTTTAATGAGATTGTATGATTTCATACTGCTTCAGATATAATTCAGAAATTAAGGGGACACTGAGGCAGTGGAACAGAAAAGGCTCTCTGTTTGCCAAATTTTTTACCTAGAAAGCTTCGTGCCCTTTGCCAGTTACTTGTACTTTCCTGTAACATACATAGGCAAGTAAGTCTGACATTGCTTTTGGGAGATTGACCTGACAACCTTAAATATTGACTTCCACTTTCCAGCCTAGTTTGAAAGATGAAACAGTGCCACTGCCTTTGGTCAGATTTCTGTGACTGAAGGGTAGGCAGTGGTAAATCTTAGTCTACCTCTGTTCCTGAGAGATGCAGACTTCTCCATCACCAACAAACGCTTGATTTAGCACACACAAATGTTGTGTCACAATGCATAGCAAAGCATTAAAGAGGAAAAAACACAAATCTCTCTGGAGTATGAAAGATTAAGTATCTGAAGATAACAATTTAAAGGAAAAGTCTATGGAAATACAGACAATGAAGTCTGACTTGTCCCCCACTTCTCCAAAGTAGCTGTAGCAGAGGGATGTCAGAGTGATTAGGCTACCCAGGTCTTTGTGGTAACAACAGCTGCCATGGCCATCTGCCAGGACACCTCAAAGGCTCCACTGCTTCTGAATCTGTAATTTGGTGAACAAAACTATGCAGCAACGAACATGTCACCAATGACAACTCAGCAGGCTAAGAATAGATCAGCTAAGGCTATGTTAACAATTTCAGAGCCAAGAGGTCCCAAAGTGAGGGGAGCGTTGAACAAGGGATGGAAAACCAGGTGCAAAATTGCAGTACAGGCCTACTTCAGCTCATGAATTTTATCTGGGAGAGGGGCCTGGCTTCAGCATGGTTGCAGCATATACTACAATGGCAACTTCCTGAAGCACACATCAAAGGGTTATGCTCAGATCTCACCAAGAAAGACCACCCCTGGGGCTGGGAAGGGGGACGCTGCTTTAGTGCACAATTACAGCAGTGGTACCAGGGCACTGTAGCAGCCCAGCCAACTTCCAGAGACTGGTGAAGGGCACTTTTCCTTTCTAAATGTTGAGGTGGACAGTTTACAAGGAAGGTTAAAGGCAAATATTATAGTCATTACATATTACACAGTCTTTTCTTCCCTAAAGCACAAAAGCATGATGGGGGGACAGGGAGAGGTGAATGAGAGGACAGCAAATTTGCTCAAAACACATAGCCTCTTTCCATAAAACAATGTATAGTGTTTTTCAGTGCTTTCCTTACCACAGTAGGATCTTACGAGGGAGTCAGAGTATGCAGAGGCACTGGAATGCAAGGACTAACTAAGGCTGCAACAGAGAACCTACATCACTGCCTTGCAGAGAAGCTTATTTAAGCAGGTGAAGGAGAGAAACTGTGGCCAGAGCTTGTCTTTGCTGATGATGAAGTGCTACTGGAGCAGTGCTTACAGCATCTGCTCCTCTGGAACCCCATGATCATGTAATGTATCATAACAAGAGCAGAGAGGGCCCATGAAGAGTAATTGTTGGTGTAACTTACCAAAATAAACAAAAATACTCTTCCTCTTTGTTTACCAGGCCCTGCCATACTGGAAAGTTACAAAACTCCCTTTAGTATGAGCAAAACTGAAGACAATACTAATTAAACAGACTTATAAACTGTTTATAAACTAAATTTATTTTTAGCCATGCTTTTAAAGGCATGGCTGCTATGTTGGAGAGCAGTTTGTTCCAGGACTGCAAGGTTTGCTGAGCACAGTAGGAGTCTGGGGAATGCAAAAACTGGTTGTTACAGGTTTTCTGGGTTTTGTTGATTTTTTTTTTTTTTCATTTTCAAAAAGATATTTGTTATAACCGCTGTGAGAGAAGTCCTGATCTTCATGTGCAGAGCTCCACTCAAGAGTTAATAAAACCTCACACAGAGAGAGCTGCAGTGAATAAAAAATACTTCAGTCCAAAGTAATAATAATTTAGAGTGCAGATTCTCTGCCAGGGACTGGATTTCTACAGTTCAGGGAATATGCACTCAGGCTGACAGGACTGGTTTGCCCTCAGGGAACCTACAGCCCATGACCCTCTGTTAGATGCAGCTCTTAGTCAGAGCTCAGGCTGCCACTGGCCAGGACACCAACCCTGTTTTGGGGGACCCAAGTACCCAGGTAGTGTGTTCCCAAGCTATCATGGCTACTGTGCCTCATCCATGGTTGTCGTGGCAAGGAAACCTGGTTGCACAAGTTCAATGAAGGCTCTACACACCCTGCCCAAAGCTGGAGAACTGAGGAACCTTTCAATTTAAGCACAGACTAAAATTCGTCTAGTCTTTACCGTGCTCATGTGTTTGCATGACAGCTGTGTTAAGGCTGTTCCCACTGGAAGCTGAGCTAAGCAGACACCAAAAATTCAGTATCATTTTACATACCTGTCAAACGCTCTATCCTTCATACCACCACCTCATTGCGTGTTAATAAAGTGTGCTGCCAAAGTTCCCTTGCCTCTTTGGCAAGTAACCTGAAACCCAGCCACACAAAACTGAAGGGTATGAAGAAGGCTTGTTACTGTTTCCTGAGCTCAGAAAAGGACCTGATACATCAGCTCCAAGAAATAAGAATATCTGTTAATTACACTGGGTAAATGCACACTATGTCCAAGTAATGCCACTGCTGAATTACAGCAGCCAGCATCTAGAAAATAAGAACAAGCAAATAAAAGCACTCTGACTGCATTCCAGGAAGCTGTCTAGTGGTTCTGCAACTAAACCTCCACTGACCATCAATGGGAGGGTCACCAAGGGAGGAGGATATTTGCTCAGAGCTCCAAATGCCGTTCATTAGTTTCTGAGTGTTAGTAATGAGTTAGAATGTTAGTAGTTAATTTTTTTAAGACGTCATCAATCACCTATGCATATATGTCTGTCACACCCTTGTGCAGATCATTTTTGGTGATCACTTTCAAATTCCAAAGTGGGTGGATTTTCAGCAAAACAGACAAACAATGGGGATAGTGTGACAAGCCCAAATAGCAGATGCCTTCTTTCTTTTCCCCTAGTCTCTCAGCAGGGTGAAAGCCAGAGACGCTTGTACAGTGAACTGCTGAGAAACTACAATCGTCTTGAGCGACCAGTAATGAATGACTCCCAACCCCTTGTAGTTGAGCTCCAGCTTTCTTTGCTGCAGATAATTGACGTGGTAAGTTACTTGCTATTCTGTTCTTTACGGCACCTGTTCAACATAATGTATCTGATGCGCTGTGTAGGGACCACACTTTTCCTCTTAATCAGACTATTAAAGATGAAAGCAGACTGTCTTCTCTAGTCTCTTTAGTCTTCTCTAAATGCTGGAGTACATGGTTTGACACTTTGGAGGAGCGAATATGCCCCTAAAAGCACATCCATCTCTGATACAACATGAACTTCAAGGAGATAAGCCATGTGTTACTACAAATTATTAATGATATATTCTGCTCACAGTGGGATGCAATAACTGAAGACCATGTGCAGTGTTCAAAGCAACCATCACTGACTGCACTTACAGTTTTTCATTAGACATTACAATAGCACTAGACTTGTCTCCCATCATGTCTTTACCATGCACTGCAGTTAAAGGACCTTGCCCTGAGATTAAGTTAGAGATACACAAAAGCAAAACCTAGAGGCACAACCTTCTAACTGTCTTGACTGCAACATGCTTTTTCAGAATTGGAGATTCAACCCCTGAAAAATTTTAACACAATAATCTAAATCATTTTTTTTACCAAGAAGACTCTGTATGATAAACCACAATATATAGAAAGAATTTCTTTCATCTACATGGAAAAAACAAGACAGAAGAATACTTTTGACTACCTTCACCCTGTTAACACAGCAAACAGCAAAGTTTAGCCACCCAGCATCATGCTGTGCATGTACATGGCAGGTCCAGACAGTTGTGGTGCACCTGGAGGCAGGCAGCAGCCTGCTCCAGCCCTTCTTTTTGAGATAGTATTTTCTTGCAGTAAGTTGAAGGCTGTGGGTTTTGAAGGGGACCTTTTAGCCTTAGGGCTCTCGCTGTACATTCTCAAAGTCAGTTACTCATGATGAGTTACATAAAACCTTTTTTTCAGTTGGGTTTCACATTCATGTGTGAAACCAGTCCTTTTGGCATTTCTTCAAACATTTTATCAAAATTCCAATCTTACCTTTTGATAGTTCACATTAGGAATTATAGAATCATAGAATGCTCTGGGTTGAAAGAGACCTTAAAAATCATTGAGTTCCAGTCCCTCTGCCACAACCAAGTTACTCAAAGCTGCATTGAACCTCATCTTCAACACTTTCAGGGATGGGACATCCACAAAATCTCTGGGCAACCTGTTCCCATGACTCACCACCCTCGCAGTAAAGAATTTCTTCCTCATATCTAATCTAAATTCCTCTAACCTAATCCTCTTTCAGTTTGAAGCTATTACCCCTCATCCTATCACTACATGCCCTTGTAAGAAGTCCCCCTCTAGGCTGACCCTCTTTTAGGTACTAGAAAGCTGATATAAGGTCTCCCTTGAGCCTTCTCCAGGATGAAAAACTCTGACTGTCTCAGCCTGTCTTCACAGGAGAAGTGGTTCAGCACTCTGATCACCTTTACAACCCTTGGACTTGGACTTTCTCCAACAGGTCCATGCCTTTCTTATGTCGGGGGCTGTCCAAGTCCCTCTTGATGGCATTTTTTCCCTTCAGCATGTTGACCTCAGCACACAGCTTGATGTCTTGGGCAGACTTGCTGAGAGGGTATGCAATCCTGCTGGTCCATGTCACTGACAAAGATGTTGTCCTAATCATTGAGGAACACCACTCATCGCTGGTTGCCACTTGGACATGGAGTCATTGACTGCAACTTTGTGAGTGTGGCCCTCCTGCCATTTCCTTATCCACCAAGTGGTCCATCTGTCAAATCCATGTCTCTCCAATTTAGAGGCAAGGATGTTGTGCAGGACAGTATCAAATGCTGTAGCCATATCCAGGTAAATCATGTACATCAGTTGCTCTTCCTTTGTCTACCAATGCTGTAACTGCATAGTAGAAGGCCATCAGATTTGTCAGACATAATTTGCCTTCTGTGAAGCCATGTTGGCTGTCACTGATGATCTCTTTACTTTCCATGTGCATTAGTATAATTCCCAGGAGGATCTTCTCCATGATCTTGACAGGCACAGAGGTGAAACTGGTCTCTAGTTGCCTGCATCTTTGTTCCCCTGTTTCAAAATGAGGGTATATTTCCTCTTTTCCAGTCAGTTGGAACTTCACCAGACTGACACAACTTCTCAAATACATATCGTTGCTTGACAACTTCATCTGCCAGTTTCTTCAGGACCTGTGAATGCATCTCATCAGGTCCCATGGTCTTGTGCACCTGCACAGATGCTCTTGAACCTGCTCTTCTCGTACAGTGGGCAGTATCTCATTCTCCCAGTCCCTGCTTTTGATTTCTGTGACTTGGGCAGTGTGGTTAAAGCTCTTGCTAGTGTCAAAAAAGTCACTGAGTACCTCAGCCTTCTCTATATCCGAGTTGACCAGGCCCTGGGTTTCCATCTGGAGAGGGCTTATGTTTTCACTAGTCTTCCATTTATCAATGACATACCTGTAGAAACTTTTCTTGTTGCCTTTGATATCACTTGGACCATTTAGCTGTATTTGTCCCAGCCTACCTGTCCTTGCTCCAACTCTCTGTAGGCTACCATTTTCTCATTGAATTTGTCCAGATGCTCTTTGCTCATCCATGCAGACCTCCTGGCATTTTTGCCTGGTTGCATTTTTATGTTGTCTCTGCATCGTTCCTGAGCTTGGAAGAGGTGATTCTTGAATATTGAATATTAATTTCCTTTCTTGAGCCCTTCTTCCCTTTGGGCTTTATCCCAAAATGCTGCAAAGCAGGTCTCTGGAAAGGCTAAAGTCTGCTCTCCTGAAATCCAGAGCAGTGAGCTTTGTGTGTGGCTTCCTCACTGCCCTAAGGATCTCGAACTCTACCATTTCATAGTCACTGCAGCCAAGGCTATCCTTGATATCAGGGTGGTTGAAGTCCCCCTGAGAACCATGACCTGTGAATGTGAGGCTGATCATACCTGCCTATAGAGGGCCTCATCCACCCAGTCTTCCTGGTCAGGTGACCTGTAACAGATACCCACTGTAACTATAAGAAAAGATCCCTGCCCTCTCTTTAATTCTGACTCATAAACTCTCGTTTGGCTTCTCATTCATTCCCAGGCACAGGTCTATGCACTCCAGCTGGCCATTGACGTAGAGGGAGACACCCACTCCTTGTTTTCCCTGCCTGTCTTATCCTTAAGAGCCTGTCCTAGGAGCCATCCCACCATGTTTCTGTGATACCAATGAAACTGTAGCCCTGCAGGCATGGTCACATCTCTAATTCCTCTTACTGGCTGGAGTGACTGGAATTCCTTTGTGCTGTACTTCAGGTGCTCTCCTGCTGACCTTCTCCAAGCTCTGGTCATCTATTGTTAGCACTGGTATCATATTGGTAGGTGTGGGATTCTCTTCTTGTTCTCTGAGAGATGGATTATGTCAGTCCACAGTAGACCTAATTTCTCAAGGTTAGTCCCATGATCTAAGTAGGAGAATCCCTGCCTGTGGCAAGAGTCTTGTAACCACTCATTGATTCACCCAAATTTGACCTTTGTAAACCCTTTTCCCCTTGACCAGTAGAGCTGATGAAAAAACTACCTGTGCTCCACATCCCTTTGCCATGGCTCCTAGGGCTCTGTAATCCTTAACACTCCACAGGCTGTTTCTGGTGGTAGCACTAGTGCTTACATGAAAAAAAAACAAAACAGCTGTTAATAGTCTGTAGCCTGTATGAGGCTTAATAGGCTATTGGTGATAGCCAAGAAGCAGCACACATTTTTGGAGAGTGTCAGGTTGGCAAATGGGTGCCTCCATAACTTTCAGAAGGGAGTTGCCTTCTACTACCACCCAGTTTCATGGCTCAAGTGACTTCACTTAAAATCTCACTACCTCTTCTCACATCCATTCAAAGGAAATAACAATGCATGACAAACGTGGATTAGGTTTTCTGCTCCTAGCAGCATGTATTTGCCTGCACAGGATCTGTGTGATTTTTAGCTCTCAAAGCCAGCCTTCATACTCAAAGCCACAAAGAACGTGTTCTATGGTTGTCATAGTTATGGTAGACAAATGCAAGCGAGGGACTTCTTGTCATTAGGGTTAGATATTTTCCCAGAATTCTATTAATTCAGAACTACATCCAAGACAGGCCTTTTACATCCAGGAAACAGATGAGCAGAGAGAGAGGCAGCTGTAACCCCTACTTAGCAGCAGGACTTAGTTCAGTTTGCCTTGTCCTTTATGTGTAAAGACAGCTTCATTCCCAGCTGTCTCATGTGTATGCAGTCTCTTAGGGTCACTTTTACTCAGACCTGGCTGCTGCCCTTCCCTGACAGAAGTCACTCCCTCTGCATCAGGCGGGCATTTGGCTGGTGATCTCTTGCACAGGACACTCTCAGGCCCTGCCAAGCCCTAACCACCCAAGCAAGTGTAGATCACTTCCAAGAATACCTGGAACAAGGATTCTCTTCTTATTTGAACTAAGAGCCAGTTGTTCAGGCTAAAGCAGTTATGAAATAAGGCACGACATTTTCCACAGATGAAATGTAAGATTTTTTTCCCTTGGTTCAATGCAACAGGAGCAAGCTGGGTAGAAACAATTTGTCATCATGAATGACAGTTTTCATTGCACCTGTTGGCATTTTCAGGGGACCTTTATGTGGAAGTATTGGTGAGGTATTTAAAAAAATATAATCTTTATTTTCCAGCTTTCTTTCTGCTGATACTGTTTACCATTATATTTGTGTCACTGCATCAGTACCACTGCAACAATAATTTCACTGCAATTAATGGTACACAGGAAAAACTTGGTTTATGTGCTTTCTAGACAACTTATTTTCTCAAACTGCAAATTTAAATGTACAAAGAGGAAAAGGAACCAAGCAGTCAACTAGCAGATTATGAAGAAGCAAACTGTGGTTAGGCAAGAAATGTACCACACATTTTCTAAAAAAGCCTCTGAATAAAGATCTTGATATTAAGGTGAGTGCTACAAGACTGCACAATGCTGCGAAGATAACAAATACCTCAAAATCCCACTGCAAATGGAAACACACCTCTGAGGTTTCCAATAACTACCGTGTTACTGCCTTTCATAGGCTGTACACTGCTAAGCAGACATGTTAGCCTCATGCAAGGAGTGCCTAGCCACTACACTGTCCCCACCAATGTGTATTCTGCTGAACTATCCCAAGAGTCCGTTTTCCTCACTGTTTATGGCAAAGTACTATAGTACTTCCCTTCTTCGCATTCACCATGCCAGCTGTCACTGACCCAGAAATCACACCAGCAGCTGACAAATTGTTCAAGTATGTAACACCACATGGTTGTTCAAATGCTCATGTGGAAATTTCCTCCTTTTTCAGAGGGCATAACGATTAGATAACGGGACTGTGAATTCCCAGTGGGAAGCCATAAAAATACTGAAAAAAAAAACAGAACCAAAATCCAAATGACCCATGAGTCATTACCGCAGAATCACACATAATCACAGAATGGTAGGGGTTGGTAGCACCTGTAAAGATCATCTAATCCAAGCCCCCTGCCAAAACAGGTTGACCTAGAGCAGGTTGGATGTTCAGGAGGGCTTTGAATGTCTCCAGAGAAGGAGACTCCACAACTTCTCTGGGCAACCTATTCCAGTGCTACTACTCTTCAATAACTACTTATTCATGTTGAGATGGAGTTCAAGTTTGTGCCTGTTGCTCCTTGTCCTGTCACATTGACACTGCTGAAGAGTCTAGGCCCATCTTCATTATGGCTTTACCTGACACATTTTGCAGTTCTAGAAGCCAAAAAATACACCATTTTATTGTTACATTTTTTTGCCTGCAACACTCTCAGAAATGCTAATTCTAGAAAATTTAGTATGTACTATTTTGATTTGTGTGTAAAATCATTGTACATCTTAAGGCCAACAGGATGATCCCAAACCTGATCACATGCTTACAAACAATCTCATTTAAACCAAGGATTTTTTTTTTGCTACAGTGTGTCAGAGCTCTTCACATGTTTGGAAAGCAGCAAGAAAAGGTAACAGAAGAGTTTGATGGGGCAACAAATAACAAACATTCACATTTTCTCCTGCAAACATGGTCTGTGCCTTGCTGTGCAGGGAAAGCAAGGGAAAAGATCTACACATACTTTCCCACCAGAGCTCTCAGATGCAATCATTACCATTGTAAGAAGAATACTGATTTAGCAGCACAGCAATTTTTATCTTCTCCAGCAGGAGGTTATGAAACTTTTGGGGTCGAGCTTTAGCTTGCACTATTTTCCATAAATTAGAGATTGCGGCCTTGACGGTGTTGAGGTTTTTCTGACTATGGGTTGGTTTGGGAATGTTTGTGGAAGCTTAAAGAACAACTGTTGCACTAACTAGTGACCAGAGCATTAGCTTTTCCATAATGTTTCAATATCGGAAGGAAACTGATTTGTCTAAGCTCATCATTTGCAGTGCAGGGCAATTGCGGGGGGAATGCTGGAAAGGCCACTCTGGGCTCTAGTTGTCGCCAGCCTCACCTGGAATCTTAGCACGGTTGCTTTGCTGCAGTGAGAGCTTGGGAGCTGAGAGACTATGAAACATGGAGAGAAGGTAATTCCCAAGACTGACAGTGTCAATTGTAACAGAAACCTTGCACAGGAAAAAGAATGTGATGGATTATTCAAGTTTTCTCATGGCAGGAAAAGCATCTTCACAGCCAAGCTTGAATCCTTCTGCATAAACCAATGACACAGTTAGGGAACCACCTCTAGCACTTTCCAACCTCATTAGCTACTACTTAGGCAAAGCCCTAGTGACCTCTTAGTACAGAGTAAGGCACAGACACTTCTCATGGTTGTCTCTACGTTATCTGGGTCTTTCTTATGCCCAGGTATCTCAAACGTGCACACAATTTACAGGTCAGGATGCAGACAGGAGGTGCTGTCACTCCTTCATGCCTCTGGAAAGACAAGGCAAAACCATTTCCTTATAGGATGCAAAGCTACACGGCTCAGTGAACCACCACACCTGCAAAGATGGAAAGCATCATACTTAAAAGACTCTTGCTCTAACAGGTGATGGGTTAAGACTTTCACAGCCCTAACCTCCTGGGCAACACCAGCCATCTTCCCCTGGCCAAACTCCTCTGCATCCTTGTCTAAAAGAGAGTTAGAAAGGGAGATAGACCTGTACAAATGCCTGCCCTGTACAAAGTGAACTTTGCTGCCCCTGCAAACCAAGACCTTCTGGAGAACTCAGATACTTGTTTGGAGAACTTAACCTCCCTTCCTGTGACAAGAAGGACCCATCAGGTGCCACATACGTTGATCAGTGATGACTACAACAATAATTTTCAGTGTTTTGCTGTCCATAATACCGAAACAACCTTTGAAAGCTCAGCAGCCTGAAGACAAACAACATACTAGATTGAATGGCCATGAAAACACCCTGAAGTGACATTCCCTCTTCCCTCGCTCCAAGGTGAGACATAGGGGCTGAAAGGCCTGGTTAGACTTTGTACTTTTGCTGACTGCTGTTATCAAAAGGCAAAAAAAGGAAGAAAATTCAGGGCATAATTATGTGAGAACTGTGAGAACTTTAATACATGAACTTTCCCATGACTGCAAAACAAATCTGAGGATCAAGACAAACACAGTGAGAAAAATAGCCCTGTGAAAAAAAAGCAAAGCACACCCAAAATGGTGTGTTTGATGCTACGTCAAATACATAGCCAATGTTTCAAAGTTCATTAAAAAGGTCACCAGCATCTGACTTTGAACAAGGAGTTCAAATAGATGTGACAGGGGAGCAGGTAAGAGCAACAGACTGTTTTGTGAAGTACAGAAGTCAGCCCTAAATGTCATGCTTTGCAGTTTGTCAAGTACAAGCTTACTACGTCAGCTAAAAGGGAGTTTCCTTGTAAATCCAGGGTCAAACATCAAAAGTTCCTGACAAGACACGTTTGCCTACACAGAAAACCCACAGACCTTCAGATCTACATTGAACTTTAATGCATCCCCATTTGGCTCTCAGGTAGACTAAGAAGAGGCAGGTCTCCTCCTCCTCTTCCCTGTAGGGTGTAATGCAGATGGGGAAAATCCCTCATTTTCCATAGGAATAAACTGCCTAACTGTTGCAGCCCTGTAACTACCGGTCATGGTGTTTAGGCTTATTTAGCACTACACTGGAAGACTTTTCAAGGATGAAACATGCAGCTAACAAGTACAAAATAAAACAATTATTGATTGAGTAGCAACACAAAATATCACTAGGATTTAACCAGCAACTCAGATGAGCATCATGCTCACCATCCCTAGAAGACACCATCCCAGGAAGACATCAGTCAGATAAGGTAGGGCTGGTCTCTGAGGATTCCCGGGACACAGTCCCTGTGCTGCTGGCTTGATTTAATTTCCTAGGTCATTTGACATAGATAGCACTTATGATCCCATCAATTGCCAGCTCTGGTTTTTTTTGTTGTTTTTTTTTTTTCACTTCAGGATTTAAACCTTTAGATGGAATCATAGAATCATTTTGGTTGGAAGAGACTCTTGGGATCATTGAGTCCAGCCATCAGCCCTACTCTACACAGTTCTCCCCTCCACCATATCCCTCAACACCACATCGAATCTACTCTTAAACACAGTCAGGGATGATGACTCCACCACTTCCCTGGGCAGCACATTCCACTGACTGACCACTCTTTCTGTGAAGAATTTTTTCCTAATGTCCAGCCTAAACCTACCCTGCTGCAGCTTGCAGCCATTCCCTCTACATGCTGGTGTTTATCAGGTTGAATCCTTCAGCATCTAAAAAGTGTGTCTCAACAAACTTAGTCCTGTTTGTGATTTTCCTTTTATTATTTTTCTGTGGAGTTTTTTACAATTGCTTCAGCAATAGCAGCTAGGGGGGAAAAGTGAGTTGTCCTTTTGAAGACTCCCTCTGGAAGCAGGTTGTGAATTGTACAAAGAGCAGCACGTATTTGCTGCTACGTTTATGGTTGCACTGGTCAGTACTGTCTCCAGCTACAGCCTCAAAAACAAGCTTCGGGGCACACCTCAGTCAAAGCCAGAGTGCTCTTTGTATAAGTAAGGGTTGGACACAGGTTATGCTCTGAGGGGCAATGAATACCTCCCTGTACTGTAGAGAAGCTGGGCATAGAGGGAGCCAGCCCCACTGAATGTCCTAGCCTCAGCTCTTGAGAAGCACAGTGCATACTTATGTTGGTACTCAGCTGTGCCAGGGGTGCACGTGGATCTAGGTATCTGGGCACTACATAACTCTGCAGCCATGCTTCTCCATACCCCTGTGGCAGCAGCACTGCAGGGTCCTGCACTAGCTACAGGCTAAATGCAACAGGCTACGCACCCTGACTCCCAAAAGCACTTGGTGACCAGCTGGGTGAGGTTCTTTGTTTCAGTTGTGACTGAGAGCTGCGTCTTAGGGCTTCTGCATGTAGGTGTTTGAACCTACAGACTCCTGCTCTGTGCAGTGGGAGCTCCATCTCAGACAGCATTTCTGTCTTTTAGTATATGTTAGTTTTTGCCCAAGCCAGTCCTCCATTCCCTTTCAGCCTAAGCTAAGCTACACAACACCAGCCAAATGAAGAGCATTTCAGCATGGTTTCACCATTGTTTTCCAATAGCAGCAAATGTGATATAAAATCTCTCCAACCACCAAATGCTGTACTATGTACTGGAAATCATATTGTTTTAACCACCTAGGTAGAAGGAAAAACTTGTGCTTTTGGTAAGCAGTCAGAGTGTTCCCGGCAAAATGAAAGCCATTTTCTATTATTTTTGCTTCTGTTGTTGATCAGTTATGATAAATGCAGGTCTGTAGGTTAAAAGGTAGAAAAGATGCATTAATTGTCCGGGCCACACAATGCAGTTCAGTGGTTTTGTACTGAGCTCGCAATCTTTTTCAAAAAGTATATGTTTATGGATCCCAAATCTGTGTTTTCTAAAAGAAACAGAAACTCTTCCATCTGTCATCAAACTGTACTTTGACTCTCATCTCTTTTTATCTTCTAATTCCTGTTCCTTCCCTCTTTTGTTCAAAGGACGAGAAGAATCAAGTGTTGATCACCAATGCTTGGCTGCAGATGGTGAGTAACCTGCGTCAATAACGGAAAAAAAACCCTCTCTAATTGCAAGCTACTGAATGCAATTTCTTAGCTGAAAAGCATGATTTAGTCTTTTAACTTGTCGATAATGTGACAAGCAGGCATTTTCAGTCCTTTGAAATTTCTCTAGTGCGCTTTTTAACATTGGAAATGAAATGCCAGAGGCTACATTAATCCTTTGGCAGACCCGTTGACCTTTGGAGGGTGAAAACAACTGCATTGTTGGGTCCGTGGATGTAGGGATTTAGTAACAAAGAACCCAAAGTTAGGGTTCCCCATAGATGCAGGAGAGATTTCATAGATGAAGGAGAGGCTGACGTCCTCTCCAAGGCAAGTGATAGGGACTTGTTATGAAGAACCTAGACACCCATGGCTGGGCAGCCTACACTCATGGCTTCTGGAAAATCCCTAGCTCTGTCGGAATATGAGCCAGGAATGACACTGTGGAAGGCAGGGCACAAAAATCCCCAGCACATGCCCCTGAACACAGAAGTGATGCAGCCATACTGGAAAAAGTGGGGACTGCTCAGGCTGGATTGTGGGATCACCAGGGACAGCAAGCAGTCCCATGTTGCATTGCTACTGTCAGTGCCCAGGCATGTCAGTGGAACATGGCCTTTCCTCGTGCTATACAGATGTCATCCATATATTCCTCCTCTCTTTTCTACAAAATGCTCCAGCAGAGGAGAGACCTGCACTAGTCAGGCAGGATAAGTAAACTTATCTTCATTGAGGGCTTTTGGGGAAGGGATTTCCTAGCAGGTCTGCTGACAGACACGGTCTTTGCAGAGAAGAGCAACAAAACAGGTGAGGGTGTGGAGACTAAGCCTTATGAGGAGAAGTTGAGGGAGCTGGGGTCATTCAGCCTGGAGAAGCAGAGGCTGAGGGGAGACCTTATCACTCTCTACAACTATCTGAAAAGAGGTTGTAGAGAGGCGGGGGTGGGTCTCTTCTCCCAAGTCAAAGGCAATAGGACAAGAGGAAATGGCTTCAAGTTGTGCCAGTGGAGGTTCAGATTGGATATTAGGAAATTTTTTTACACTGAAAGGGTTATTAAACATTAGAATGGGCTGCCCAGGGAAGCAGTTGAGGCACCATCCCAAAGACAGGTTGACATAGTGCTCAGTGACATGCTTTAGTGATGGGTTGTTTTCCATCAGTTAGGTTGATGGTTGGACTAGATGATCTCAAAGGTCCCTTCCAACCTAAACAATTCTATGATTTATAAACTGAGGTCCTTAATGGCTTGTGCTCAGTCAAGATGCAGCTCTGGAGGCAAAAGTGTCTGGGAAACTAGAATGATTGAACTAAATCTGTGTTGACTTTCAGCAGCCAAACACTCATGTTAATGGTGTCAAGTTAACAGGCTGCTCCTTCCTCAGCTACCTGCTGGGATTTGCTGCAAGAATTGGTTGTTCCCTATTGCAAAAACTAAACCAGACAAACCTATAGAACTAGGGGATTGTAAGGAGGGAGCCTATGGGTGTCCCTTACAGAGATGTTTTTCAGTAATAGCATCGGTAACTGTTTCCCTTGCTACTCTCCCACAGAGGAAGTCACAACATTCAGCACAAAAGCTCTGCCTGTACCTTCCTTGAGTTAACTGTTTGTGTTAAGGTGGAGGAGTGGGATTAGAAATAACGTCTTGGGATGCAAAGTTCATTTGCCTACCTTTCAGAGCTAGGTAGATATTAAAATAACTATCTAACAATTGTAACAGGTTAAATTATTTCCCCCAAAAAGGGACTCTCAGAATGCAATCCATGTACCACTGGTGATACCCAAGTCATTCAAAGCACCTCAGCTCACAACCACCATGCCCCATGCAAGTGCCTACTGCCACTGTTTCTGCAAGCTCACCGGAAAAGGTTTGGGATGCTTGGCTTCAGATGTAAAGTTTAGATATTAAACTAAAATACATTTTACAGTATTCTGTCTTCACTCTGTGTATTCCTCTGCATATATGCTGACCTTTCTTAAGAATTAAATGTGACTGTTACTGTTACATTATTATCATACTAACGCTATTGCTACTAGCAAAATCCATTTTCTTCCCATGATATTCCACACAAACTAGAAGAATTTACCAGCTCATATAATCTGATGTATGTATTTGCCAACAGTCCTGGGTTGACATTTACTTGTCATGGGATCAGTATGAATACTCAGGAGTGCTGAACTTGCGATTTCCAGCCGACCAGATTTGGGTACCAGACATTCTTCTGTATAACAGGTAAGAGATGCACAGCAGCTGGTGGGATTCTAGAACTAAAGCATCAAATGCTGGAAATCGGTCATGTTTCACTGATATTTTGGGGCTTCATCTAGGGAATCAGTTCCTAACCTTGAAACGGTCAAAAAAAGCAAGTAAACGCCA
>VZTM01035982.1:0-14852 GCA_013400555.1 Jacana jacana
TTACCTCAAACCAGGACAAGGGGCTTATATAAAAGGTTTCTTCCATAATCTTGTTTCTCCATGAGGAACATAACTATGTCTCCATCTGACATAACTATGACTGCAAATTGCATCAGATAAAAATCAGTGCTCTGGAATTTTTTACTACTCTTTTTTTTTTTGTGTGGTGTTTTTTTTTTGTTGTTGTTTGGTTGGTTGGTTGGTTGTTTTTTTTAATAAAATAAAGCTCTATCAAGTGTCCTTACGTGGATGCTCTTGGAAGAATATTCTGAAAAGTCAGAAGTTCTGCATGGACCCCAGTTGTGGTGTCTGACATAACACATCCCAAAGCAAAGGGATGCAGGGCATGAGCAACTCTGATTTAGAAATTTGAATCCCAGCTTTCAGATGACATGCCTTTTGCTTTTGTACTAGGAAGACGTTGTTTTTTTCCTCTTCATAGCAGGGGTTAATTTTAATTGTGCAAAAATGGGTTTTGGTGGATTTTAATGGACAATAGGTGCTTGCCATCATAGCAGCAGCATTCTAAATGTTTTTATTCCGTGTTAAAATCAGTCTTTGTGGGTGACTTGAATTAAACAGAAAATCCCAAACTAGCCCCCTGCTCATACTTCTTTAGTATCAGAAGAGACAACTTCAGCTGCCGTGTAATCAAGCACTGTGGGAGGAGGTGACATTCACTTTTGCAAAACTTGAATTTAGCCTATAAATTAGATTTTCCTTGATAGACTGTATTACTCTAATATTGTAGTTCTGTAGGGAGTTTTTCCGTTGGTCAAAAATAGGCAACTAGTTTGAAACCAATTGCAGACAGATTATTAAAATATATAACTTTAAAACTTTACTCAAGTGGCAAATTTCTTTCCTTTTTATGGTTTTTCTACCTCAAATTAAGGTGGCATCAGCTACCGCCTGTCTCTGCAATACTTCTACATAGTCTGAAGAGGTGTCATTCACCAATGAGAGTGAAGTGAGGTATCCCAGCAGCTTTATGGGGCAAGGCATATTTCTCAGCAGCTCGAGTTCAAACCCGACTCAAAACTTGTACCAAGTCAAAACGGAGCTTGTGAGAACGTTCCCTTCGTAGATCTATTGTGCAGAACTTTTTATTCTGCTGAACTAGCTGTAGATGAGAAACATGCTTCTGGGTAAGTAATTCCACGTGGAGGTTGAAATCTG
Organism: Jacana jacana; assembly: GCA_013400555.1. NCBI lineage: Eukaryota > Metazoa > Chordata > Aves > Charadriiformes > Jacanidae > Jacana > Jacana jacana. The sequence goes on from VZTM01035982.1 coordinate 1,180, forward strand.
TCTTTCAACTAGCTGCATAATAGAACACTATATGCTTGCTCCAGCTGTATGGAAGGAGAAATACATGCACTGTTTTGCTGATTTATTTTTAATAGCAATCCATTAGTGAAAGCTGTACTTGTTTGCTGTAGTTTAGGAACTGAGTAGTCGAATTAGGAGATATTAGCACTGTAGGCGACTGCAATATGTATTTTTTTTTTTAGGTACTTTTTATCTTTAGGTAACTATGTCAGAGAAATACAAATGCCAGAATCAGCATTTGAACTTTATGTTTTTTTCCCCTGTTCAGATGGTAAACATGACATTTTCTGAAGCAAAGCTAGAGAGGAAAATTCTTCTTAGTAAGCCCACTGGAAGAACGTATTTCTTAAATATTAAAATAAGCTTGTTTCTTATTTGTGAGCATACTGATGGTTCACTGTAAACATGTAATGCTTCATTATTAATTTCCTTTTAGTGTTATGCTGCTAAATCCTGTTAACTGGTATGTTCTATAATAGTTTCAATAACATAAATAGTTATAGCGTTTGAAATAGGGAATGCCTGCACGTGTATTTTAAAGAACAGCTTCAACGTACTGAGCCTATGAAATGTTAATATGTTGCAGATTACACTGTACGCCTTAGCTGCAATGTTAAAAATGTGCATGATACGTTCAGAAAGTTCCTCTTAGGATGCCTTGTTAGGTTAAAAACATAAATGCTCTCTTTCTGTCCTTAAAGTCCTGGTTATAGTTGGATGATTAACTTGTAGAAAACACTTTATTTGGTTAGGTTTTTTTTTTTCATACAAGGCAACCTTGTCTGCAGGAATGTCATTGGTAGTTTTTTCGGATGTTAAAATAAATACGAATAGAATACTCATTGCTGTTAATTGAATGTTATAAAATACCCTCTGCTCTGTGTCAGTATGATCATCCTCAGGCTGTTGCAAATTCCAGTTCATGAGATTGCATTGCATTTAAAGCTACTTCATTTGCCTCTTTTTTTTTTTTTTTTTTTTGTTCCTTTTCTTTTTTTCTTACTAAACATTTTATGTGTCCATTGGCCATAATTTTTGGTTACTGTCACCTTATTTAACTTTCCAAAGGTATGAGGAACATGGGGAGATATTTTTGTTAGGCAGTATTTAGAATTAATACAGTATTTATCTTAGTCTAGCTAAATTTTTTTGATTTCAGTAGGTGCTTCAGGACTGCAAATACAGCTATTTCATAAGCGTTTATCCCTTCTTGTTCTTCACTCCATATATGTGTCTGTGACATTGTGCTTATGTTTTGTTTGATGATTTGATGATCATAGTTTTACAGTTTGGGTACTGAATGCTTTGTAGCAGGGAAATTCTCTCTGATTTTTCTAGACCTTCTCTGTGTCATTTTGTGTATTCTGGTGTAGTCACGACAACAATTTGCTTGCATTACGAAGAAATATATGCTGTTGAAGGTTTTAACAGACAAGTCTGAGATGAATATGGCACTTTGTTCCTGTTGCTCATTTCTGTGATTTCAGCATTCTGTATATAGAAATGTATTAATTATTTCTGAACTTGGAGCAGTCCAAACCTTCCCTACCCTCTTCAGGACGCTACCATTATGACAATAATGTCTAGATTTACATTTATCTTTGGTTTTCCAATGTGGTTCATCTCACAGCCCATAGGATGGGCCAGGCTGCTGTGTATTGTCTGCAGGAAACCGTTATTGGGCAATGCAGGCAACCGAAAAATCTTGGGCTGTTCCTGACTCCCAGGAGGCCCAGCATAGGCGATGGGCAGTCCGTGCTGGCCAGACATCGTCTTTCTGCTGCACTTGGCCAGCGCTGGTAAGCCCAAGCTGAAGCTGTCCTGTCAAAATGGCTTGCAAACAGAGGGAAAAAAGTCAGAGTCCAAAAATTGGTGTCAAGCTTTTGGGGAGAGAGTTGCAGTCTGATGAAAACAGTAGAGAAAAGTCTGTCCATCCAGAAAGTCTGATAGAACAGCAACAACCTCCCCCCGAAACAAACAAAAAACAAACCCAAACCCCACCCAACTGGAAAACCTTGGTGTTAACTCATCAAAACTGATTTATGCAGAACATGCTGCTCTGTCTGTTGAGCTGTCAATCTGCTCAGAGGGGAAACCCAATAAAACTTGTAAACTTGTGCACCAAAGATGATATGAATTTTGGCAAGAGCTGAGCAACACAAATGCTGCCAGATGAGGAAAACTGTGTAACCCTTGCAGGTGGCAGTGACTACCACTGACCTTGTTTTTGGGGAAGCAGGCACAGGGCTCTGAGTCATGGGGGCAAGAGGCAGCAATGTGGGTCAGAAAGGATCCTGGAAAGGGGGTGTTTGAACAGGGCTATAAACTTTCTGGGGGAGTCTAGGTAAAGAAGGGCAATAAAGAAGGGCCCATTCACAATGATATTTCCTAATAGAAGTAATTTTAAAAGCTTTCTCTGTAGGAAAGATCAAACCGGCTTTACAGGTAAGCAAGAATTTTGGTGATGGGCAGTGTGCAAATAAAATTTGCATCATAAGTTTGTGTTTAGGTAGCTGAATATCCCAGATGCACGTACAGATTTCTTTGTACAGATAGTGTTGGTTCAGTACCTGAAAATTTGGCCTTTGGGGAAAAGATGCTTTTACGTAGTATACTAAATAGCTTTGAGCAAAGTTTAAAATCATTATATTCTATAGCTGTAAAGAACATTGAGATCTTTTGGAATGACTTATTCAAATATCCTTATAGTTGATGGTGGATTCATATTTAAATAAATTCAGAAAAGATTCACCCTAAGCTGTTTCTATCCAGTACTGCTTTAAAGAAACAGAAAAATACATCAATTTTGTCACTTAAAGCTGCTTAAACCTTCAGGGGGAAAAGGGTTACTACTTAAATTTCAGATGAAAGGAGTGTTTTGTGAATTCATCTGTGTCATGTATTCATACCTGAATTAAAATGAGCCATGATGTACTGCACTTTCTTGGGAACATTACATAAACTTCCTTGTTCTGAACCACGCACAAGTTTCAAATGTGCAAACAGAACTGAAAGAAACTTTGCAGTAGCTTCTCCACAAGCAGGAAGCCCAATATTTACACAACAATCAATAGGGTAATGGACACAGAGACAAGCAGTACTCTCTCCTATAAAACTTGGTTTAACTAGTAAAAAGAAGGTAGGATCTATCTGAACAGCAGCTTTCTTTTCATTAGACGTGTACAGTTGGGGAAGGGTTTGGCTTGAATTCTGCAGAACCTTGTTGGCCAAGATTTGGAGTTGTGCAAGTAAAACAAGGGATTGTTTAGAACTATGTTATATTTGGAACAACTTTCTCCTACTTTTAACTTCTGGGATTTTGATCAGGTCTTTCATTAGCTTTGTTGTGAGACTTCAAAGAAGACTAGCCAAGGAAAAATCTGATCCTGATAGAGCTTGCTTTGGCATAGATAAAGAATTTGCTTATGTATAAATTACTTACATATTTCTGTAATTTTTTTGCTCTGATGTTTATTTTTGTTTGTCCTGTGTGCTTTTAGGGAGAAGTTCTGCCTTACTGCAAGCAGATAGGCAAAGGGAAGCAATAACAGAACTGACTTCAGTGCAACCAGGAAGGGACAAGAGACAGAATACTCACTATTTCTTGTTATTGTTTGATCTACAGGGCTAATGATATCTGACCAGAAAAGTTGGCAATTTTCAATTCAAGCAAAAAGTTGCTCAATCCAGGAAGAGGAAGCTAAACCCATCTTAGTTCCTCTTCTTTCCAACATCCTTCTTGTGAGGACTCTGAAAAATTGTGTTGTTCCCGAAGTTCTGGGGATGGAAATGATTGCTCATCACATGTGCTACCTGCAAAGAATAGCTAAGAGAAATGCCTGTCCTCATACCCCTGGAGGACACCTGTCCTTCAGAAGGAGAAGAGGTAGCTGGAGTATTGAGACACTGTGCTAAACTTTAGCTTTCATAGAATCATAGAATGGTTATAGTTGGAAGGGACCATAAAGATCATTGAGTTCCAACCCCCCTGCCATGGGCAGGGAAACATTCCACTAGACCAGGTTGCTGAAAGCCCCATCCAGCCTGGCCTTCAACACTTCCAGGGGTGGAACATCCACAACTTCCCTGGGCAACCTGTTCCAGTACCTCACCACCCTCACAGTAAAGAATTTCTTTCTAGTATCTAACCTAAATCTCCCCTCTCTCAATTTAAAACCATTACCCCTTGTTCTGTCACTACACTTCCTGACAAAGAGTCCCTCTCCAGCTCTTGAGAGTGGATGTTTTGCTCTCTTATCCTGGTGGTCTTTTTCACTGCTCCAATGGTTGTTAGGGGGGACAAAGTGTGTAAAGATGGTTTGTACAGCCTAAGCCATAAAGTAATATTGTCCTTTCTGAGGTTGGTCAGTTTTTGGTAGGTTGTTGAAATCTCTTTGGCACAAAGATGAGGGTAGGAACCATTGATTTTTAATGCTTCAGAAGGTATATTAGTAAATCAAAGATTAGGTGGACAGGCTTAGGAGATTCTTCCAAATATCAATGGTCAAAAGAAATGTGAGACGTTCCCCCAAAATTTTAAGAATGCTTCACAATGGTAATTCTAATAAGTTGATGTCTACCAGTTCTTCTTTGTTCAAGTGTATATGCCCTCCAGTTATTTACAATAGCTGTTCTCAGAAGCGATTTGAAGTTTAAAACAATAATAAAAATTCTAACTAGACAAGGAAAACTTCAACAGACTGAAAAAATTATCAGCTACTGAAAAGCATGGTCTTGCAATAAAAAGTATTGTGCAAACTTCCTAGACAGTGAAGTTCAGTTTATACTGTGAAGCCAAATTTAATTTTCTAGTCTTTATGATTGATTTTGTTGATTCCATTTTATTAGAAAATTTCATTAACAGGAATTACCACAGAGAAATTAATCTCAGATTTTCAAGTTTCAAAGGGAGGTGATTCACGAAAAACTTCTCTATTATTCCTTTGGGCATTTATCCAAAGCTATGTCCAGTGTTCCCTAATAAAGAAGATTTCTTTAGTTGAGAGGAGATAATGATTGATATAACAGAGATAAATGCAGTTACTCACAGGTGATGATGCATCTCACAAGGTATTTCCCGTATGTTATTTTCAAAACACACCTGTTGGCCAACGGTCTTCATATCTATACAAAGCTCCATTTAGTATTGCTTTCTAATTTAGCATCCTGCTTGCTAGGGTGCGCTTGTGTGATACTACAGTAATAAAAGAGACTTTCATGTGTAGCTAAATTATATTCTGAGGTAATTTCTATTTTTTTCCTGTTTTTAACAGGTATTTATTTAGACAGTAATTAAAATGTATGTCCTTGGTGATGCTGTGTTTGCTACTAAACTGAAGCTGATAACTAAAGACTCGGTTTGTTCTTTCTAGATTTTATGGGGCATCTGAAGAAAGAGTGAGCTCTCAGAAAGGAGGACAGAAAATTTCTTTTTCAGCTCTTCCTCTTTGTCATTCTTCAGCAATAAATATCAAGACATTTGTTCAATACAAAAGATTGCTCAAATTCATCTCACCATATCTTGCTCCTTGTTACCTTTATTTCTTGTTCTTTCTCAGGAAAGCATGCAGTTATATCTTCTCCCATATTACACAAACCCACCATATTGATTAACATGGAGGGTGTCTGTCCTAAGCCTATGGAATAGTCTGTTTGGATTCATGGTGAAAAGCTAATAAGAGGCAAAACCCTGAAATAAAACAGCTCACACAAAACCCCCTAAACTTGTTATATACTTGTATAGTTGTGTTCTATTTAGAATCCTTTGATTTGTTCATTGTTGTAAATAACTCCAAATAGAATATATCCTTGTTTATAATACATAATTGTTAAAATAGACTATAACCAATGCAGACTTAAACTACTTTTATGCTATTTACAACTACTTAAGGATACAGCACTACAGTGTTCTTACAAAAGTAGATCCTGCTGACATATATCACAAGGCCCTCAAGAAACCAGACTTAGAGGACAGAATGAAATAGTTAATGGCAAGAGGCTGATGAGTCAACTCTAGGCCAGTGTTTCCTTTAGGGAATTCAATATATTTAAAAAGCAGCATCCGATGATTAAAGTAAAAATGAGAAAATATATAGTATTGTTCTACAATACTTGGGTTTGGGATTTTTGGTTTTGTGGTTTATTGTTTGTTTGTTTGTTTTTATTTTTTTTTTTTTTTGTTGGGAGCTGATGTCTTAAGGGTAGATAGATAATTAGAAGGATTCTGAAAAGTCGGGTAATTCTAAATCCCAGAAAAGTAACTAAAGCACCTAAAGTGTGTTTTCCTGGAATTCCACCATTAAAGAGTTTAACAATATTAGGGAGGTTCTATGCAACTAAAACCAGATTTAGTTCTTTCTTTTTTAAGATTGAATTTAGGAGGATTATTTAGATTAGAGATTGTGTTTGGCAATAGTTTCCAAGGCTATTCTTAGGTTGATTAATTTTTGTCTTCTGTGTAAAACTTAATCAGTTTGTTGATATTAATACCTGCTCTTTAGTGACTTGAGATACCATATATTTATTAATGTCTGTCAGCATGTTGTGGTGGCACAGCTGAAACTTGGGTTGAAATGTCAGTACTAAGTCTAAAAATAGTTCTGAAAAGTTCTTTGAAAAGCTACTGCCAGTGTCCTGAAATGACAGGTAGTAGCAAAACAGAACAAGGAAGCAGCCCTGCCTTGTAGGTGGGTCAGAGAAACAGAACCAAAGTACTGAATGTAAATCATAGAGAAGTCATGGCTGACTAGAAAGCAGATTTCTTTTTTGTCCCTTGTGAGGGCTGAATATTAATCTAACTATAGGATATTCACTTTTGAACTTTTGAAACTTACTCACAAGAGGAGGGCTGCATATCCTAAAAAAATAACAGTAATTTGAAGATTTTAATTTGAACATCCCTACTTGTATTGTATATCTATTCAGATTTTTGGTAAGTAGAAAAAAGCTCACAGGTAATCATTAATTCTGTCCTGAAAGATAATGCCCTTAGCTAAAGCTCTTCCTGAATTCCTACTTTCCCCCTTCCCATGTTCTTGCAAAACCAGGAAGCTATATTTAGTTTAAGCCAAAATCCAGTCTCTTTTCTTGCAGGTAGTTCCAAATCTCTAGAACTACAGATAACGGTAAAGTACTGCTCTGTAAACAGAGGATTTGTTAGGGTGCCTGGGAAGAGAGGCCATTTTGGAGACGGACATTTTAAAACTTCAAGTTATGGGTAAGTGTGACTGGAGCTGAGAAGAAAAATTGTATGAACTAAGTGTTTGCAACTTTTTAATTTTTAATGTGCTGCCTGAAACTGAAGAGAGGAAGCGACACCAGAACAGAGAGCATCGCGGTGGAGAATTAAGGAAGCAGTGGCATTTCTGGGGGAAAAAAAAAAAAATCAAACCCACAGAGGATACAGTCAAGATCAGAATCAGGATATCACTAATATTGGGAAGAGATACTTTACTCCAGGCTTGCTTAGAACTGTAGGTAACTAAGGGCACTACAGAGATGAAAAGGGAATAATTCAAAGTGTTTGAAGCTTTCTAAAAGATTGAGGAATGAGGATAGATTCAATCCTACGGTTTAAGTGAAACTGGAATTTCTACACTGACGTAATTTTGATTGCACATCAGCCAGTAAAAGTTACAGGGAATACTTAGAAGTAAAGGTGCAGGGTGTTCATCTGCCTTTCCCAGTGCTATTATAGCTTATGGTATGTGCCGAGCTATAAAACAGTGTCCAGGTTTTACAAGATTCCCCCCGAATGTTGCTCTTTAGCCTCAAATTGCTAGCCTGTAATTCTGGTTTTGTTAGAAGTTTTGCTGCTCATTGCAGTGGAATGAGTAGTTTGCCTCTAAAGTAGGATATTGTGTTTCCAATGTGCTTTAAAACAAAAGGCCGGTCAGCATCTCCACTCTGTCAGCTGCAGGTCAGTCTGTCATGGGGCATAGGCTTCAGCTCAAAGTGTCTTGTGGCTGCCTTGCTCAGTCTTTTTTGCCCGTGTGAATTCTCTGGGGCCAGTGGAATTAATCTAATGGACAAGATTATATATGGGAGTAGAAAAAGGCATCCACAAAATCTGGTCAATGCCCAATTTAAATGAAAGAAAAGACTTAGAAGGTGGGGCATACTCATGTTGCTTCTGGATCTTGAGTGCAAAGGAGTCCATGGGGAGCAGAACTTTAGCTATAGAACAAAATCAATCACCTTTTCACTTCAGAATACTCAATAGTAAAGGATATACTTTAAGGTCAACAATGTTAGAGACTGTGATTACTCTGTGGCTCTGTCCTCTTTAAATTTAATGATTACGGTAATTATCACACATAAAATACATTTTGTATTTTTAATACTAAAACTTATAACTCAAATTCAAGTGAAACCAATATCAAAACACATGAAAATAGGTTGCATTTGCTAATTTCATTATTTTCTGATCTTTCTTTAGAAGTCCTAAGCTATTTGGCTTTTCCATGGGACAGTCTCCTTTTGCTGTATTGGATAGGTTGTTTTGGATATAGACTTTCCCAATATTAAACCTTAGAAATACCATTCATTTCTTCCATCCCATCATTCCTAATTATGCCCCATTGTATCAAACTAAGGGACATTTTTTGCTTATGGTATTTATGCCTCAAACATTTGCGGTGCAATGAGGTGTACAGACACTAAATTCCTTTTACATTAGTCCTAGCAATAGCAGTAGTAATGGTGTTCTCTGGTAGCATTAAAGGTCTTAATAACCTTTAATAATATTTATTTCAAAATTTTCTGTATCTAATGAACTCTTTTGAATACTTTTTGAATAGTGCTTTCCCTGCAGCAGAGCTAGCCTGTGGTTCCTGTCCCAGTCACAACCTTCATAAAAATGACATTCGGTATTGTGCCGTTGGTTATTGCTGTTCCTTTCTGTACAGTAACCTTGGAGTTACTTTCAGTATCATACTCGGTGCATATGTGGTGCTTTGAAATATTTGTTAGATTACATGAAAGGTCTTTAAGCCACACGCGTACTTCTAGCAGCTGTAAATGGTATCAGTTTTCTGCTTTAGCTGTCTGCTCTTGGGACATTAAGAACAGTATCATTTTACTTTTTGAATCTGTGTTCAAATTTTGGCCATTGAGAAATAGTGTCAGATAATGAAAGGGTTGGGATCCTATTACAGCTTAATAATAGTAAAGCAAACAGGCAAACAAAAACAACTAAATAACCATTTTTCATCCTCATCAGGAAAGCTAGTAGTAGGCTTAATGTTTCAAAGAATGTTATTAAGACCTGAATAGCCCTCTGAGTTAAAAGAAATTAGAGGCTTTTGTGGACTGGAAGGATAAGCTGTTTACAAGAGAACTAACTACAGAACAAACAATAAAACTTTCTACTTCTTGGTCTAAATAGGAAGGATTCATCCAGATACATTTAACATGCTGAGTCTGTAAACCTAGGGATTTATTTTGCTCGTAAGTGGAGGGTCAGTTTTAAGATTTGGGAAATCCTTCTGCTACAGCTATTTGAGACGTACTTTGAGATGTAAGTTATGCAAGTCTAACAAAAATGAGGTTTTCAGCACTGTCTTTGCTTTTTTAAATTAAACAAAGACTTCTACTTGAAAGAGAGGAATTGCTTCTTGTAAATCCAAACATCAGGGATTGAAATCCTAGACTCTTAGAGCAGCAAAGTGTAAGAAATACTGAGAAGCATGACAAAGTTTCCACAAAGTCAGTATTTGATACTCAGTTGTGAGTCATTCAGTACTTAAAAATTATGTAATACTGTCGATTATGAATACAAATCCAGGGGGAATTTTAAGACCTTTCATCAGAATTTTAAAACGCTGGTACTCTGAGGATTAATTCCCTAAGGAAACATAAACATAAGTAATGAAGTACCTGGTACTGACCTCTGAGAAAATACACAGACTCCTACTAAATTGTATCTGGAATGATTGTTTGCACCGCAAGAAAGAGAAAGATGAAAGGTGGATTCACTGGAAGGGCAGCAAGGTTTCTTAACCAGAGCTGTTGCAAGGACATTGCGTGGTAGCTGTAAGCTTTGCCACACTGCCTAGATGCCCTTGCTCTGAGCAGCAATGCAGCTTCTCTCTGCCAGGCTTCTCAAGGGAAAGGCTTCCTGCATCTGCACCTTCACACCAAGGAACCCTTCATCTCACTGACTTAGATTCAGTGAGAAAATACTAAGCTAATATAGCAAGATAATAGTTAAGTCTGTGCTTTTTGTGTTTATTGCTAGAAATTACTAGATGATCTGTGGGTGTGTTTACCCATTGCCATAATTTGATTGGATCCCTTCTCAAACTTTTTATGTTCTACCTGTATTTACTCTTCACCTTAACTGCATTCCCTTCTTTGCATTAAGTAGTCTTGGTACCCTACTACTTCACCCCCTAGTTTATCCAGAGGCAGTCCTTCATTATTTAAGATATTTTAAATAGAAATATAGGAGCTGAAATCCTAGGAAAACCTCTACCACTGCAAGTCAATGGTCTACGATTATCCCAGGGCACTAACTTTCTCTTTTTTAATATAGTTATGTGAAAGAAAGACTTGTGCTTTGTCTGAGAAAGTTGTATGTTTGGGTTTTTCTTAGGTGTCCTCACAAGGATTTGGTATGAATAGCTTTAAATGCACAACCTTTTCATTTACCTCATAATTTCAGAATATATGTTAGTATTCAAATACAATCTGACCTTGAAGTTATCAGTTTCTTGCTTTATTTCCTTTTGAGTTCCATCTGGGTTTTTTTTCATCGAACAGTCTTTTCTAAAAGTCTCCCCCGTCTAAAATAATCTTTCCGTATAACCTTTTCAATTGAAGCCTTTTTTTTCCTGCTCCATCACACATTGCTTTAAATTGTGCTTCGGAGAAGATTCTGTCCCAAGGTGGGAGCAATTCCAAGCATATTTGATAAAAATGCCAGTGGGACTGAGCTGAGGCTACCACTCGGCTGTTTTCCTTTTCCCTTTGAGTTTTACCTAGTTTCATAGTGCGTGACCTGCTTTCCCTTCCATTCAAGCTTGACTGTGGGGGCACAAGCATCAGAAACATCATTTTGTTAGCAGATTTATCTTCTCCCTTCATCCCTCACTTTTAGAGAAATGTGGAATTGGGCTTGGCAACCTGTCAGAAGTGATGTGCCAGGCTGCATTTTTCTGTCTGTAGCTGGAGACCAGTGTGTTGGCTCAGACTCATCAGAAGCCGGCAGCTGCTGCAGTGTTGGTGGGGTGATGCCCAAGTCCCAGCCCTCTGCTGGCCCTGATGGATGCTCTTCCAAAGGGGGGGGTTGTGTGCTGTTGTCGGGCAGCCCTTTTGGTGCCTCTGAATAGGATGCCAAAATTGGCAAGTGCTCTCTCTTTTTGGAATGAGCTCCTGTCTTGCTGGGCATCTGCCCAGGTGGCTTGCTTAAGCTGCGCAATCTCTCTGTGACTGGACAAGTCCAAAGTAGGACATGCTGAAGCAGAACTGAAGTTGGAATAATGAACCTCTGGAGAGTGGGGAAGGAGCCTATTTAAAATATTGTCTTATCCTCTTTTTGATGAAGTTGCTCTTATGCTTTAACTCTTCTTTGTTGTGCTCATTTGTAACATGTGTCCTAGACCTTAGCATTCCAGATGAGTATTGAGATGCTGAAATTAAATGACTGTAATAAATACTGTTTTCATCATTGTCTATCCTCATCTCCCTCAAGTAATAGAAAAGTATTTGCTCAAAAGAACAAAAAAAGCAGTGTGCTTTCAGAATTTTATTTCCACTTTAAGCACCTTTGCTGTAGATCAGAGAATTTGTAAAAGTAGGGTCTATGTGTGTGTTTAATTTCAGTTTATCAATAGAATGTTCTCATTCAGCTGGAAACTTCTAAGCTAGAGGAGCAGACCTCCGCTGTGACAGCCTGCCTGTTCTTTCATATATTAACATTTAATATTTTTACTTCTGTGAGCTCCAAAATCAGTTCAAGGCTTCTTAGCAAAAGCAGATTTTGTCCAATGCAAGTAAAAGATCATAATCCTCAGTGTGAAGTGTTCTTTCTGAAGTGTCAACAAAATGTATTTTGGCTCAGAGGCTGGGTTGTTGAAAGCTGCGGGTTCGCAAGAGGCTTCCATAGAGGTAAAATGGGCCACAGGCAACATGTCAGGGCTGTGGGGAGCAAAGGCAGGGAGGGCAGATACAATTCAGTAACTGAGAAGTGGCACGCAGGAGTCTTCCAGCAGGAAGGTCTGGTGAGGAGGAAGAATATCCCAGTCTTCGTCTTCCTCTTGTGCATTATCCCCTACCACTTGCTGTCTTTCTAGAGTATTTCCTCCTGACTCTATTATCCTACACCTCCTACTGCTGGGGAAGGATCAGGTGGCAACCCTGGGGAATAGGTTTTGTGTTCTTCCTGCTGTTGAGGTGTTGGGAGAGCAGTGTCAAGTGGGGGGAGGGGGGAGGGGAGAGGAAGGCAGACTCTTGCTTAAAAATATATTCCTTCAGCTGTCCCTGACAGCTGCTTGCTTTGCCTGCTGGTTGGCTTTGTGGGACAAGACTGCTTTATTACATTTTGTCTCTCATCCACTGTACCAAACCAGAGATAATCTGCTATTTATAATGATCTTTAGAAATTCTGTGACTCACCAACAGGATTTAAGGTAGAAGAGTCTTTAGATGATACTTATTTTGATCCCATGCGTTCTGTCCGCTCAGGAGCTGCGGTGAGATGGAAGGAATTAAACATCTAGATGGGAATCCGAAAGGCGCCAAGTATCCTGAGGCCAAGCACCCTTGATTCCCATCAGTTGCAAGTTATACCGTAATGTGAGTTAATGGATTATGAACAGAGAGCAGAGGGATTCAGCTGTTAGTCTGAGCTTCTACACATACTCTGTGTAGGAAGGCTTGTGCTGGAGAAACAGCAGATCTGTATAGCTAGAGGAAAAACTTCAAGGAGAGGATCCTTGATTTGTTTTTTTTTTTCCTAGTTTGTTTTAAGTTTCTGAGGATGGAGCAGCACTTTACCTGAGTTAATGAGGAAGTTGAGTCATGGAAATTCCTTATTCCTTCCCACTTTGAGGTTACATGCAACCTAGAGGCAGTTGGAGAGAAAATAAGGTAAGCATCTTGGTGCAGCAGCTGTTGTATCCTTCGGGATATGGGGCTGGAGGCAACTTCTGTTGATCTCTTGTTCCACAGCAGGGAGATGGTCTTCTCTGCCTCTGTTCATTACCGGTAGCGCTACGGTGGGTAGGAAGAAATACAAGTCTCTTTTTTGTCTTTTGTCTTTTTTTTGAGCAAGACTCTGGTTTGAAAGTTACTATTTTTAATAACTTCCATTAAACCCTGAGACTCCATGCTGGCAAGTAGCATCCTATTACTAAAGAATAAGCATTTCTCAAGCATTAAAATTGCTATTCAGCTGTTCTTTTGTCTCCATGGCAACTTTAAACGTAACAACAAAGCAGTAGGTGATGTTGTCAGCCAAAAAAATCTGTAATGCTCAAGTGATTGTTGATAGCAACAAAATGGATGCCAGTCCAGGGTGACTTACAGCCAGTAATAGATACTGCACCTACTGCCGAAGTATTGCATGTGACATTTTAAAGCAGAAAACATACCAGAAAAAAAAGTAAGGGTTGATACAATTTGCAGGTTTTATAAAAAAAAAAAAAAAGAGG
>VZTM01035982.1:29068-46526 GCA_013400555.1 Jacana jacana
TAAATTTAAAGTAATTCCAGTTCAACCCCTAATTTTTCATGAGGAAGGGTCTGGTCTAATGAAAATTTGATTACTTGTAAGTACAAGTAGGTTTATGTTTTTAATTTTAAAATTATTATGTGAAACATATGCAATATATAGCTATACTTCTTCTCTGATATACTTGTCAAAATTAGGTAAGTGATGGTTGATATTTTGGATTGATTAAATGCCAGATCTTCCATTCCTTTCAGCAGCACCAGGATTTCAATTTATTTTTGATATTGACCTAGTTGGTGGAATCCAACAAGTATTTGCAATGTAGAAATACCTTATTTCACGGTATCTGATTTTGTATAAAAGGAGAATATGCCTCCATAGAACATTTATTTCTAGATGGATAATAATGGAAATACTAACTTCATGCTCAAGCAGACTGAAAATCATGTTTTAATTTGTAGGGAGGGAATTATTTTCATAATCTAACATGGTTTTTAGATAAGTCATTCTTAAACACAAAGAACTTGAACTGTACAATACATAGATAATTCGTATATTGCGGGGAAGTTACATCAAATATCTCTGGGTTTGCTGAAACATCTACTGGAAAAATAAACTCAGAATAGAGTGCAAAATATTTGGCATGTCATTTTCTATCCATGTTGCTATAGAAGGCTAGACCTGGACCAGGGCTTTCTTATCACTTCTCATGAGTATTACACAGAGCAGTTCTTGCTTCATGCTCTACACCAGTTCTTGCTGCCTTTTCTTGTGGCTTCTGAAAAAACCCATATTTTTTGAAGATTTGTCCACTTTCATTTGCCAGATGTGTGTGGTCATGTATAATTTGTGCTTTTTAAAATCCATTAGTAAATTAAAGAAAGGTCTGACTGCTTCATTGATATCGGATTAATGTTTAAGAGGTGTGAATTCAGTGCACTGTCCAAGTTTTAAAAGATGTGTGTGTATCTCTGATGGTAATCCTATCAACTCCCAAAGGAGCTGCATCTTTTATTAGTGAGTTAGTTTGTATGGTGCCCTGGGGGGCACAGGTGGTGTTAGCATTTTTCCTATTGTCATCCTGGGGCTGTGCCATGTCTAATGTATGCTGGGCTTCTGCTTCAAGTTATTTTTTAAAAATAAATTGCCTGGATAGTGAGTTATCTCTTAGGATCATGTTAATTTGCTGTTTGAGAAAATCTGTTGAAGTAATGGTCTTACGTCTCCTTTACTACTCTACTTTTGACAGACTGGAATTCCTATGGGTACCTCATTTACTGTAGTATCGTATTATAAGGAACAAATGTTTGTTCTGCTGAGTGAATCCTGGGAAAAAAACTGACTAAAATGATGTGCTAATTCATATTGCTTTTTATTTAAGAGGGGAGAATGTCTTAAGGTTCCTCTCAATGAGCGTTATGAATGGAATACTTCTAGAATAGCCTCTTTTGGGTTTTCATTGTTTTCATATCAACACTCGCTGTTCTGAAGCTCAGTATTATTTTACTTGCACTTATCTTGGTTTTAGCAGTTTACCTTAGGCATAAACAGAAACACATGACATTCTCTAATACCCATATATAGCTGTAACTAAACAAACAAAATTAGAAAGTTTCTGCATCCTGTAAACTGACCATACCTAAAAGGAAAAAAGACTAATATTTATGAAAGCATTGGGAAAGATCTCAGAGGCTAATGTCATATCAATACTTAAGTTACGAAATATAATGACTTGGAAGTGAATTTTACCTGTCTTTTATTGGGGAAAAAAAAAAAGTAGGGAAAGTAGATGGATCTGGGGCATGATGCAATGGGACATCAGATATAAGGGAAGAAAGCTATTATTTTATGGTGTGCATTTCTGTAGTTGGGTGGGAGGGTTTTTTGAAACAGAATTTCATTGTGCCAGTCTTCCCATGGAGCTGCATATAAGCAAGTGTAGGAAAGTCATGTGCAAGTTGGGGTGGGTTTTTGTGGTGGTGGGTTTTTTTGATCTTTTATTTTTTTGCAAGAGCTGAAGAGATTTTTATTCAATATAAAAACCTAGATACTGCCTCTTGCTCTAAGCTAGAAACGGGTTTTCTAGCTGCATACTTCAGACAATATTCAAAACTTCCACTGACAATAATTAGCTGTACTCAGACTGTAGGATCCCAGAAAAAGCTCATGCAGAATTATCTCATAATCATTCCATGGAGCCTTTTCAAGTATGTCCTGTCTGGTCTTCCCTCTTCTGGACCTCCAAAGATGCTGTAAATGGAGATGACAGGGTGAGGTCTAAAGGCAGGGTGTCTGTGCATAGTGTGGTTTCAGTCCCTAATGAAGTCAGCCAACATGGGCAAAACAAAAGGGATAATTTCTCATCCATCCTTAAAGGGATGCTGTTGGCTTAACCTGTTTCTTAAAAATGCTGCACTAAAATGTCAAGGGAAGAGAAAGCCTAGGATTGACCCATCCTATTATTTATATTACCACTGTTCCCTGGCCAGATGAGACTCGTCAGCATTGAGGTAGAAAGTAAAGGTTCCTCATAGCTGAAAATAGTCAGACAATTCAGGGATGAAAAAGCCAGCACAGCTTGTCCATAAACTGAAAACTCTCAATGTAAGTACCTAAGTAGCCATGGGTGTGAATAACTCAGATGAGGCCCCTTTGAAGTTTTGCCAAATACTGCCCATGGCACAAGTTAAAACAAATGCAAACCCATGCAACCTAGGAGGGATGTCAATTTTTCAGTTGACAGAAATTTGTCAACCAGATACTTTTATTCAGTCCTGATAGCATTTCAGTTACTCTTCCACTGTTCCTGTTCTCAGTGTGGACTGCTTCCTTGGATCAGAGGATTAAAACATTGTAGTAACATCTTTAGGTAATAGAAAAAAGGGGAGAGAATTGAGTATGGATTTAGATTTCTCTATAGCTGCTTTTAATGAAGACTTTAGAAGAACATGCTTTCAACTCTGGAAAGTACCTAATTTAAGTATGCTGAAATTGTTCACAAAATGTGTTGTAGAAGAGCAAGTTTTGTGATTGAATTGGGTTTTTCGTTTAATGGTCTAATATTTACCCAAATCAGAGGAATTAATGTGCAGACATTAAACCTTTTTTGTGTTTCTCAGGGATAAAGAAAAGCACTTAATGAGAAAATAATAGAAGAAATATTTTGACAAATAGTTTTCAGCAAGGTGCAAAGGGAGACATTGTGTGCTTAGATATGACTGAACCTGACACTGCGTTTACTTGAAAAAGATGAGCAGTGACTGTTAACCATGGCCAGAGTTAACTGTGATCCTGCCAGTCTCAGCTTCTCCAGTTTTTCCATAAAGTTGCAAAAGAGCTAAGGTGGGCAGGGAGTTGTTGGTAGAACCTCCTTGAGTCCTTGAGTCCCCTGTGCCATCTGCCCCCTTTCTGGCTCCTGGGAAAAGCATGCCTCAGTGGCCCCTCGGACTAGTCTTGCCACAGAAGTGACAGATACAAGACTTTTGCTTCCATAAAATACATCTTTCATTGCTCAATCTATTAATTATGTGCCTTTTTTTCTTAGGGAAAGATAAAATTTGGGTAAAGATGACAACATTTCGTAACCTTTGCAAAAACATCAGTGGTTCCAGCATGTTGCAGTGTGAGAGAAGCCATATGTATATGTTTAGAGGAACAGTGCCTATTACACAGGGATATATATATGGAGGAGGAGGAAAAAGTCTTAATAAAAGGAGACATTTTGGGTCACCTGCTCAGATGAAAACTTGCTTTCCTCCCCTTGGGCAAGGATAAAAGGTACCAGCGAGGATCAGTGCATTTTGGCAGACTGTCTGATGCTTGAATCTCCAGTACACAGGGAAATCCTGCTGTGGGAGTCAAATTGAAGTTACAAAGGTAAAATACTGTTTAAAAATTACAAAACTGAAATAAGCATATTAATTTACAAGGGAGATCTGTTATATTTATGCCAAAGATTTACAAGTGGTTTAAAACAATCTGTGTTTGACATGCTAAGTTGTCTTTATCATTAAAATGCTAATGAAATGGTAAACATCTGTTAAATTTATGGAGATAATTAAGCTTGTCAGCTACATCTTTCTTGTGCCAGTATTCCTGCCTAGCTCAGGTCTGCATACAGATTTGGTGGAGTGGTGCTGAGAATCTATTTGACCTTTGGGAGCAATGCCAGTGTAAAACTGTGCCCTGTTCTGTTTAATTTAATGATTTGGTCATGAAGTGTTTCTACCTGTAGTTTAGGTCATCTTTATCTGATCATTCCCCCAGAGGCTTTCAGAGGTGGGTCTGAAAATCAAACGTCAGCCAAACAAGGCCTTACTATTTTATTTGCAAGTAGTAAAATGGCAAATAGAAGTGAACAAAACTACTACAGTTATTGCATCCAGGAATCAGTCTGGATCAATAATCTAGTTCTGATCACAGAATCACAGAACAATATGGGGTCAGAAAGGACTTCTGGAGATCATCTAGTCCAACCTCCCTGCCAAAGAATGTCCTCCTAGAGCAGGTTGCATAGGAACTTGTACAGGCAGGTTTTGAATGTATACACATAGGGAGACTCCGTAACATCTCTGAGCATCCTGTTTCAGTGCTCTGCCACCCTCAAAGTGGAGAAGTTCTTCTTCATGTCTAGATGAAACTTCTTATGTATAAGTTTGTGCCCATTTTCTCTTGTCCTCTCCCTTGGCACCACTGAAAAAAGGCTGGCCCCTTCCTCTTGACACCTACCCCTTAAGTATTTGTAGGTGTTGATCAGATTCCCCCCTCAATCATCTCTTTTCCAGCCTAAAAAAGACCCAAGTCCCTCAGCCTTTCCTCATAAAAGAGATGCTCCAGGCCTTTAGTCATCCTTGTGGTCCTCTGCTAAATCCTTTCCAGCAGATCCCTGTCCTTCCTGAACTGGAGAGCCCAGAACTGGACACAGTACTCCAGATGCAGCCTCACCAGGGCAGAGTAGAGGTGTAGGATAACCTCCCTTGACCTGCTGGTCACATTCTTCTTGATGCAGCCCAGGATGCCATTGTCCTTCTTGGCCACAAGGGCACATTGCTGGCCAAGGTGTCTGGTGGTCATCCTGTTGTCCATCAGGACTCCCAGGTCTTTTACCTCAGAGCTGCTCTCCAACAGGTCAGCCCCCAAACTGTACTGATGCAGGGGGTTATTCCTCCCCAGGAGCAAGACCCTACACTTGCTGTTGCTGAATTTCATCAGGTTCTTCTCTGCCCAACTTTCCAGCCTGTCCAGGTCTCGCTGGATGGTGGTGCAGCCTCCTGGTGTATCACCTACCCCTCCCAGTTTTGAATCATCAGCAAATTTGATAAAGGTACATTCCATCCCTTCATCCAGGTCATTGATGGACTGGACTCAGTACTGACCCTTGGGGGACCTCACTTGCTACAGACCTCCAACTAGATTTTGTGCCACTGATCACGACCCTCTGAACTCTGTCTTTTAGTCGGTTTTCAATCCACCTCACTGTACATTCATCTAATCCACACTTTCTAAGCTTACCTATGAGGATGCTATGGGACACTGTGTCAAAAGCCTTGTTGAAGTCAAGGTAGACAACGTCCACTGCCCTCCCCTCGTCTATCCAGTCATGCCATCGTAGAAGGCCATTGGGTTAGTCAGACATGATTTCCCCTTGGTGAGTCCATGTTGACTACTTATGTTTTCTATTCTATATGGACTCTGAATGTATTCCAGTCTACTGCTTGTATAGTACTCTGACAGCAGAAACACCATGGACTGCAAAACTGCAGGCAGATTCCATATGTCTTTGTCACATGAAATAATCTGTCCTCAGCCAAGGAGTACAGAGAATATTGCATTCTTTGCAGAAGGATGCTGATTGTTCTTTAATTTTAAAACTTTTATTGCAAGTGTTTTCTGTACCTTGGTTAAGGACAAGAACAGAAACCTAGCTTAACTCTGTTTCAAAATGTCAGTCACAAGTTAACTCTATTCTGTTACACTTTTTCTGTAAAATTTAGTTAAAATATGTAACCGTAGCTTCATTGAAGTATGTATATGTAAAGAGGGGGCAGGTCTTTTCAAAATTCATGGGTGTTTAATTGTTTATGAACTTAAAGAACCTTACAAAGGTTAGATTGATGATGGCACTTTATGGACTTTAGGTAACTGAACACAACATAGCTGCTGTTTGAATACAAATCTGAAATCCAAATTAGGTGAATCTACTGTTTCCAAATCAGCTAGTGAAATAATCATTACATTTGCAATTGAAGATGTTTTCTTTGGATAAGTCCTCTGACATGTTGCTTTCCTACTGGTGCATTTTTTTCATTATGGATATGAAGAAGAAACAATAAGCATGTTAGCCTTTAGTTTTTTGACGTTTATGACTCCACTTTGAAAAAGCTTTGACTCACAGTTAATTAAGCACAACTGTCAAGAGTTGTCATGGGCTTACACAGGAACAAACCTTACACTTATGAAAGTACTAGAGTAGGGAAAGGGAGAAAATATTCTGGAGAAGTCTTAAGCATACTTGTCCTTTCAAGCTGTTCAGTGCATTTGGGATGGTGTTCAACAGTTCTCTCTCTATTGTTGTCAATGACCCATCTTTCTGTAAACAACACACTTTTCCTAAAGAAGAAACAGAGAATAGATTATAGCCTGCTGTTCGTCTGTGAGTCCATAGGATAATATTTACTGTGCTACAGCTGTGATTGAGACGACTGTCTCTCCAGCATTTACAAATTTGAGCTCAGGGCTAGTTACAAGAGTTTGGTCGTCTAAAAAAATCCATGCAGCCCCATCTGGCTTCTGAACTGAGCTTGCCTCTTAGAAACCATAAGATAGGTTTGAAATTATGTCCATGGAGGCAAGATGATGAGATGAATAGGAGGAAAATTTCTATTTTGCCTTCAGTTTTGCCTGTAGTTAATGGGGAGAAAAGCTTAATGGAAGACTGGTACTCAGGCAGCCCATATGGATTACCTGGTGTCATGCAAATTATTTGATTTCATGGGAGAAGAGAGGGAAAATTGCTTGTTTACTTTTCTCCTTTTTTTTTTTTTTTCTTGTTTTGTGTTTTCTGTCCTGAATGCGTTTAAAAACTAACTTATATGACAAAAAGTTTAGGTATTGCTTCAGCTATGTTTGAGATCAGAGAAACTCCTAAGAGGACTGTTATGCTTCCAGAAGTTGTGCTGGCCACCGGTGAGTGAGAGGAGGCAATTATGGGGAAATTCTGGCAGAGGAAGGAGAGGCAGAGAGTGACTCACCCTCCTTTAGAGGTGTGGGACACTTGTGTTCCAGTGCCTGCTCCAGTCAGTGTTGAATTATTTATTCAATCTGGGAAGGAGAAACTGAGATTTATTTATTTATTTGTTTATTTTTCCATTTTGTATTTTAATGAGAGAAATTTTATTTGAAATCTATTTTGTATGATTTTGGGAAAAAAATATTCCCACAAGCATAGCTGGAAGCTGTGTACTAGGCATACTATTGTGTGAATAGGGCAGATAATAGCTAATTAAAAATGAATATTTGGACATCTGTGTCTTCCCATTCCTTCAGGGTCTAGCTGGGACATGATTCTCAAGTGCAAACAGAAAGAATTTCAGCCTGCAGATTTCTGGGAAGCTCTTGTTTGGAGGGAAAGATCTGGGTTCCAAATGCTGGTTTGCATTGCCTGGAAAGAGTTGTGCTAATTGATGTTCTAGCTGATTATTCAAATGTTGGCTGTTTTCTAATATTTGCCTTGCACTGCAAAACAGGAGGCACTTCTTTTAAATGTTAGGTGAAATAATGTTTGTGCAGCACCTAAGAGTTGCAGATGCTGTCAGAAGAGAGCAATAACCATGCAGCTATCTGAAAACAAACCTCCCGATTTCAGCTTGCACGCGTTGTCTGTACTAGCTGATCTAATAGGCAACCATGAATTGCAAAAGCATCTGCCTTTCACAGGCGCCCATCCTGGCCTTTTTGGCACAGGAGAATTTTTCAGCTTTAGAAAGGATTTATTCTACCTGCCAGTGTGATTTATATACCATATGTCTCCTTTTCAGCATCTGAGTATCCATGGCCATAGGGAAGTACTCTGCCTCATCTGTAGTGTGTGGAACTAGGTTTCTTTTAATGATATTAACTCCTACAGAGCCACTTTATTACTTCCCTGTATTATTTTTTTTCTTGGTGGTTGTGTCAGCAAGAGATAGCTATACTATGTGTGATGTGGAAAGGAGAATACTATGAATTCCTGGTTTTGTTTGCTCTTGGCAGGCACTACTGCACTTCCCACCCTTGTGCGCACACCTACCTTGATGATGCAGCCTTCCCTGGATATCAAACCCTTTATGTCCTTCCCTGTGGACAGCAGCTCTGCTGTTGGATTCTTCCCAAATTTTAACACAGTAAGTAAAGGTGTTTCCACATTTAGTTACAGTGTATGCTTTCCAAGGCAGCTTTAATATCCAGTATTGAAGCTGCCTTAAAACAGTGCATTGCTGACACAATTTTAGAGAACCCTTTTTCTCTATGCTATGGTGGTTGCTGTTCTCTTGTGCCAAACACTAAGTGGTACCCACCCAACCTGGTAAACGAGGCTGATCCTTTCTTAACTTAGAATCATAGAATGGTTTGGATTGGTAGGGACCTTAAAGATCATCAAGTTCCAAACCCTCTGCCAAGGGCAGGAATACCTTTAACTAGACCAGGTTTCTTAAAGCCCCATCCAGCCTGACATTGAACACCTCCAGGAATGGGGCATCCACAACTTTTCTGGGCAACCTGTTCTAGTGTCTCAGCACCCTCATGGTACAGAATTTCTCCCTAATATGTAATCTAAATCTCCTCTTTCAGTTCAAAACTATTACTCCTCATCCTATCACTCCACTCCCTGATAGAGTCCCTTCCCATCTTTCATGTAGGCCCCCTTTAAGTACTGAAAGGCTGCTATAATTTGGTATGTTGGGGTGGTGTTTGCACACTGAAAAGAAAAAAAACCATGATAAAAGTTTGATAAGGAATAGGATAATTTTGAACGTTTGCTGGGGCATATGCATTTCCACATGCTGTAAAAAACAGCAAAGCAAAAGCTAACGGAAAACCAGGTCTGACATACAAGGCCTAGGTCCTCCACTGATATTAATCAATCTAGATCTATGACAGCCAGTGAAGTGACTGGAGGATCTTGTTAATTCTGTGTAAAGACAATAAAGTTGGAAATTGCACAGCCAGCCAATGTTAAAAATGCGAACCTACTAGCTTTAGTCTATGGTAAAGCATCTTGTGGTTTTGAAAAAAAATGTTGTTGCCAAAATGCTGAATGCTTCTGTAGTTTTCCACATTTACTAGAGCAGCAAAAACAAAAATATTCTTGTCTGTATTTCTCACTTTAACAGCTTATAAAATGGTTCTGAATATCATCAAAATGATTTTTTTTGCTAATGTACTTAATACATTTTTTAATTAATTACTATCTTAAATATGTCGAGTATGGCAAAAACAATATTTTGCATGTTGCCACTCAGGCTTCCATGTGTGGAGGTCATCCAGCATGGAATGAGCTGGCAAACAGTAGGCTAATCGCAACAAGAAGGAAACTGCTCTGGGTCATTTCTGCCAAGTCAGCGAGTATGATCTGTTCATACGTGACCGTTGCCTGCCCTGTACAGCATTGCACATGTCACTGTTAATTGCTGGGGGGGTGGAAAGGGAAGCAGTGTCGCCACCGCCAGACAGCGATCAGCTGAACCACTGCCAAGTGCTTCCTTTTGCAAACTCACCTTCTGTTCGAAGTTAAAACAGTGAGAGGATTTTATGGTTTTTTTTTGTCATGACTTGTAAATAGATCTTGCTGACAAGCCTTGTGCCGTGGCATGCGGTGCCGTGGGGTGGTTATGAGGTAACATGTCAGCCAGCTTCTTTCAAATGTCAGCAGCCAAACACATATTCTAAATGGCAGCAAATATTACCAATTCATTGCAAAACATGTATGTGAAAAGTGTGCATTTATGAGGGAAATGTGGGCATGTGTCTGTGTATAGGTTTGGGGGGTGGGGGGGATATATGCACATGCATGTGTTCAAAGAGACAAAAGATTAAAAAAAAATCCAGGTATGTTTAAAGTGAAGGACCAAACCCCTATACAAATTTATCAAAACAACGTGTCATTCTCATCTTCTAGGTATGATACAATTCATATTCATTGTCCATCCTATTTTTAGTACATTTGAGGGTTTTATTTCTTACTGATTTGTCTGCTTTCCAGTTGCACTGCTTTCATAGGTGAGCTTTTTCACAGAACTGTACATAAAAACTTGGAGAACCTGTTCTTTAGGGATGCTGGTAATTGTAGGGCTAACCAACATTATTTGCTTACTGGTGGTATTATTGACCTTCTGAGTTGCAGTAGCATCTAGGGACAGACTAATTTGGGCATCTATACTGGTTTTGCCTATGTACATTAGTTTACATTTATCTGGGTTACATTCCATTTGCCTAATTCCCGGAGTTTTTATCCTACATACCTGCTGTTTCTCTCCAAATTTATATGGGTATTATTTTAAAAACAGAGGCCAGTGGTAATTAGCAAATATTGTCAACTTGGTGTCTACTTCTTCCCTTAGAATTCTTGATAATTATATAAAATCTTGCTGCTGTGCACACAGACACATGTTGAAACTCTTTTTTCCTATTTTTTTATTTTTGAGGAACTGTGGTTTAGTACTACTCTATTTCTAACTCACAAGCTCTGCCATTTATCTTGCAGGTATTGATTTTCCCTAACAGTCTTACAATGGACTTTAAAGCTCATTGGAAAACTAAATCATTCATGGTTACTTACTGATGGGCACAGTGAATGCCAGCTGTCATACACTTTCTTTCTTTTTGACTTAGCACAACCTTTGGAAATGTAAATTTCTATGTATGTATATATATAATCTTTATTATTATCATTATTCACTGTAAATTGTTGGGGAGACTGTGTAAAAGTCTGTAAAAAGCCTTTTTCCAGAAAATACTGTTGAGTGAATAGAAGTTAAAAAAAAAAAAATTTAAAAAGAAAAGATTCTGCTTAGGAGCTTAATACAGTAACTACCAGAGCAGGAAAAACAAGGTAAAATATATTAACTACAAACATTTAACGGAACACCCCCTACAGTGCATTCAAAAGAACTTCTGTTATTTATGGGAATATATTTTAAATCTGGGGTAAACCCTTTCGTATATAGTCAGCTTTGACAGTTTTCAATTCTGAAAACACCTATGATGATCGAGATGAAATATCTGTGTTCCCATTTTGTTTGTGCAAGCGTTCTGATCACTTGCTTCTCTCCACATGGGGTGCTTTCAAATTAAGCACTGAGCTGACCCTGATTTTTTTAAAAGAAATACCTTAGATCTTTTTTTCTTGATGGAATTGTGATTTAGTTTGAAATGTCTTCCATTTATCCTAAAAACATTGATAGTTCTTAAACTGCTGTGGGTGTATGTATAATAATTATCAATTCATACCCCAATTAAATTTGTCTTTGTTCTGAGTACTTCCGTATTACATAGGAAAAATTAATTGCAGAACAATTGCATTAACTCCTTGGATACATGCCTTTTTTCCTCATTAAGGGTGCCCTGTTTCAACAGATCAGCCGTAAAGCGTGGTTCTAAGTGCAGAATGAAAGATTTCAAGTGGAGAATATTGCAGAATAGGTGCTTTCTTCTTTCCTGTTCTTTTCACAGCACCAGTAAATAGTTTTGTGAGAACAGAACAGGCATTATCAGGCTGTCACAGCCTGAACCTGAGTTGCTGCACAGAAGGACAAACAGAAGTGCTTTCAGAAGTGCTGCAGCAGAAGATCCAGTGGTGACAGCATATTTTTCCTGGCATCAAGACCTAAAAGTTCTTGGCTGGTATTACATAAAATATTCTTGTTTATTGCAGAATGGGAGACAGCTTTATAGGAACTCCCAAATTGGTAGCTCTGATTGGGAATGGATGCTGTATGAAAAAGTATTGTTTAAGCAGAGCCCTTTTTTAGCATGCTGAAATTACTTCATGATTCCTTAACGGGTGACACCTTGCATATTGATTACGTTTAAAGATCTGTAAGCCTTAAAAGCCAAGTCATAGCCTTCAAGCATAAAATGAATGGAAATCAAATATTAATAATAGTAATCTTAATTCGGTCTATTTCTCTAATTTACGTTTAATATAATGTAATATTGAATTTTATACTTGCTGGCTTTCACCTTCTGTACCATTCTTTCTCTACACTTCCTTGATTCATTTTCTCATGTCATCCATCTTGTGGACTGAATTAAGAAGGGATGCTTTGTGATCACATCATGGAAGTTTATCATGATGCATGTGCTAAAGTGGCTGAAAGCCAGGATTTGTCTTGCAAGGCAAACTAAGTGATCACTGTCTGCTTCACCCTATAAAGGATCTATATTCCCCAGAAAAACAAAAAATCTCAGAACTCCCACATGGTCTGCCTTGTCCTAAAATGGGAGCAGCACTTCATGATTCAAATTTAGTCACGGTGGTACAGCCAGGGTCCTGTCAGTTTGCACAAAAGCAGTATCAGCAACTTCCCAGATTTTGTCATCATAGAAAATAATCAGCAATTCATATGCTTCCTTCTGAGTTTGTTATGGCCTCAGGGGTAATCAAAGATTATAGCATCTCTTGTAGCTTTCACATTAGTGAAATATTTTCCACATAACTAGCCCATTATTGGTTTCTAAATGCTGTTTTATACCTTCATATTTTAGAGGATACGTGGGTTAATGAGGCCTAGTTACTTCTTCAGTGTCTATTTCTCAGGTTTATGCTGATTCTTTATATTAGGGTTCCTTCAGCCTCCTTGTGAAGTGGACCAGAAGTATTTTAAATTTGCTAGTGAAGGTGAGCCAGCTGGAATGGGTCACAGGAAGAGAAAGAGGAGCTGATTAGTAACTTAAAAATCTCTGTCTCTTCTCCAGCAATAGCCTTGCTGGACTATTGCTGGCCTACCCCCCAAGACAACTACAGGGAGGAACTAATTTGTTCTTTCCTCTTCTGCGTTTTCAGTTATGTCCCTCATTTTATTTGCTGCCCATCTAGTTCTCATTTGAAGAGCCCCATAATCAGTCGAGGCAGAAGTGGAGGTTTGCAGATAAGAGCGCAGGGCACTTGTATCGCTGGCTTCCCTCGCTCCTCTGTGCCAAGTGCCTCTTCTGCATTTGGCACGTCACCATGGCTCGGGAGCTTGCTGTTTCCTTAGCAGGGTCTGAATTCAGCCACTTAATGCCCTGCCACAGTGCCAAAGTACGCTCTGGAGCTCAGGATTGTATACAGGAGGAGCAAATTACAGATGCCGCCAACGGGATGTTGCCAACCTGTTATCTGTGGTCCTCTTGACTGAAGTAGCCCATCCATTGCTCTGAATTCCCCTTTTCCCTTTTGTGAAGTGCTGGAGGGATGTGATCTGCTCTGCTCTTCTCTCTGAAATATTCTGCTCCATAAAACAGGTGAAGTTTTGTAAGAGCTTTACTTTACCCTCATTAGCTAATAGCACAGGAAGGGAATTTAAGAGGTATTTTGTGAGGTAGCTGGGTATTGTGTTTAGGGTTTTTTATTGGTTAAATTTTAATCAAGAAATGGCAAGATTTTGTTTCTTACAGACGTTGTATACCTTTTTTTTTTTTTTTGTAACCATGCAGGCACAAAAAAGCACTTCAGCTTTGCCTTCTATTACTGTGTCAGGCACTTAAAAACATTCCTATTTCACTTTTTGTTATTATGAGTATAATAGTTTGTATTTTTCAAGTTATAGCCCAAATCACCCAAACTACTGCGGAAGCAACCTGTACAGGGAATAAAAGAGAATAATAGATGCTTTCCCAGATCTTTACAGGTGAAGAAAGCAGAGGTTCAGGAACCACATAATAAAGCCCAAATTCTGGCAGTACAGACCTCTGCTCTGTGGCTTGTCTTTGCTTTCTCCTCTGACTCTTCTCTCACTGTACCTGAGTGCAGAGCTCCTTTGCCCTTTCTATGGCTTTGATGTAAACCAGCAGAGACCTCTTTCAACTGTGTTAGCAGTTCTTGGAAGAATTCTTCTCAGCCTTTGGATGCCCTGAAAAATCCTTATTTAAGGTGGTGTATTTTCCCACAAAATAGTTGTGCCATTTCAGCTGAAACTTTAAAATAGGATTGAGCTTGAAGCAACCACCTGGTAAAATACACAGAGTTCGATATGCTGGAAAATTGATGCAAAAAGCAGAAAGTTGTCAATCAATCTTTGACAGCTTTTACAGTTTGTGGTATTTTAGCATAACGATGCAGGTTATGCTAGTTTCTCTCAGGAATCTCTTCAAAGAGCAACCCTTTGTTAAATAGGTGAGCCTGAATAAGTACTTTTCTGCCTTTTTTCTAGTCTTTAATACATACTATCCTCAGGAAAAATAAAACTTACTTAAAATAGTAGAGACTGGCTTTAAGGGAGAATCTCATCAACTGTGAATTAGTTTTTAAAATTTCCTACACTTTCTCTGACAGGAATGGGATAAACTTACTCCACTCAGCTCCCCCATCAACAGCCAGATGGGAAAACCTGTCTCTAATGAGAAAGTGCACAGACACGCACTGCTGAGAAACTGAAACCAGGAGGTGTGGTAGCCTTTCCTTACTGCTTTATGGGCACTCAGCATCCATGGTGTGTTTTTTGAGAAATAGTTCCTAAATTGCCACACTACTTCCATTGTTGTGCATACATGTAATTAGGTCATCGGCCTAATTCTGTAAAGAAATACAGTTTCTGTGTACAAATCCTACTATTTGCTGTGTCCTCCAGAAAATCTGTTCCTTGGCTATTATAGGTTCCTTGGTTTCACCTCTGTCTTTACTGAAAGCCTGGAGGTATTCTCTCTGACAATACAATGGTATTTATTACTGATCAGCATGGGGAAACACTAAGAAGGCTTTATCTTCATTGAATTGCTTTCTTCTCAAGTTAGTAGTATGTTCACGACTCAAGGAAGCTGGTTAAAGGGAGAGGGTTGTTAGCCATAAATATTTTAGGCATTAGAACACTGAAGGATGTTTTGCAAATTGACTGTGAGGAAAACATCTCCCCTTAAACAAGCAACGGCAGAATTGTAGATTAAGACAAATAGGGCATGCGTGTTGCACCAGTGTGCTTATAAAGGTTTTGTTAGCTTCTATTCACAAGTCTTGTCCTAAGCAAAGTTCTAGATCGACTGTAGAGAAATCTAAATTCCCCATGTGTCTGATAAATACAGAAGAGGCTACTTTTGCAGCATCCTGGCTGTACATGACTGGTTTTCCTGACCTCCCTTAGACCTTCATCACATTGTTCCATGAGAAACTAAGAATTACTCCAATAGCTCTAAATTAATAAATTATAAGAAAGTAGCTAAGAATTAATTCTTGTTGTATTCTTTCTTTCTGAATGTGGATATAACTAGTGGTCTTTTAATCTGGATACAGTCAGTTTTATGACAATTTGAAAGTACTGTATGGCGATTTAGAGGCATGGTTTGAAAACTGTCCTTAGCATACCTGAAAACCCATGATACACAAGTTTGAAGCACTGCCCAGCTCATTTCAACTACCAGAGCAAGGCTGATTTGAAGATGTATGCCTTTCAAACTGGTCTTCTCTTTCTGGTCTCACAATAGAGATACCAGGAACTTCAGCTGCTTCCCCAAGTTGAGACTAGGGAAAGAGGATCGCATTCCTTGCCCATGTATTTGTTAGAAGAGGTTTCTACCTTTTGTGTAAAAAAACCCCCCAAAACAACCAAACCCTGAAAACAAAAACCATCAGACTTTAATGCTATGTTAAGTTTCAAGACAGGTTTAATTAGAAATGGAGCATTCCTTTCAAGATTCATAACTAAATATAGCGGGTTTTAATCGAAAGCATTTTAAAGGCTGTTTGTGTAGTGTATGATACTGATGAGAAAAAGAACCCAAACCAGAAAAATCATTACTGATTTTTTTTAACTGAAGAAAGTCTATTATGTCCTACCTACTCTGAAGTGTAGATGACAGCTGACAGCTAGCATACTTAGCAATTTTTTGTTCTACTCTGCTTCTCATTTATATTCAGCCATTTTATACATTTATATTCAAATGTATATAGACACGTATAATTTATCCTCTTTCTAGACTCTTTTTCTAGTATGTGAAAGGAAATTTAATTTCATTTCAGAAGACTAGGTTTCTTGTGTCTTTATCCTCTCCTGTTCACAGAATTAATCAAGGCCATGAAAATTGTCCCTAACCTCTCCTTGCACAGTTCAGAACTGCCAAGGAAATTCAAATATACCTAATGGGTTACTATTCGTCTTTGTGTTGGTGATTTCCCGGAGCAGGCTGGAAGCAAGAAAACTGTCAGCAAAACTTAGAGCAGACCCTTAAGAAGGGTCGTAACTGAGGACCACCTCAAAGATGAAAGCCAAAACCAATATTCTTTTTTTACCCCACATGTTATCTAAGCTGCTTTTCTGACTACAAACTCCTAGGCTTGACTTTGCTGGCAAGATTCTAGCAGAAAGTAATTTTTCATATTATTTTACCTGTCCATACTATTTTACTGTCAGATGGTAATAAGTAGCATGACAAGAATAGCTTTGCTCTCAAAGTATGCTATTGGTTTGACTTTCAGCAGGTTTCAAACTGTAGTATGTTTTTATTTTTTGCAGGATCTGGAGGCAAGATGTTTTTGGTAGTGTTTTTTTGTTTAGCTGAACACAGCTGAGTATTCTGAATAACAGCAACCTTAATAATAAATAGCAGTTATATAGCATCTTTCATCAGATGATTTTGAAGAGTTGTAAACATGTTATTTAGACCTTTCAGCCTTTTTGTGATGTTGCAAATATTTTTATCCCCATTTTACAAAAGAATAATATAAGACTCAGATGAGGTGACTCATGTACAATCAAACTTGTGAGCTAGCAGAGCCACAAAGGGAAAGGAAATTGTCATAATCCTTGAGTATTAGTTTAGCCATTGGGTTTGTACATGACTTTTTCTCAGGTTTGGTCTGTCATGGTCCTAAAAGTTTGTCTTATGGTATGGTGATTACTTAAAGCTAATTCAGTTTAGTTTTAAAAAAAAGAGCAAAGCATTAAACCTCAGATACTTGCTTTTTTCCTCTGGGGGCAGGGGAGGGAGCAGAATTCTCTTTTATCCCAAAACAGTAGCTTTCTGTTTCTGTTTATTTACTTAATTCCGTTTATTTATTTCAGTTTATTCATTAAGTTTATTTAATTTATTCATATTCATTTTACCTACAAAAATCTCCAAGTTGTATTTGAAAAAATTGAAAAAATTGATATTTTTCTATCATACGGGTTAAATCTATTGTTGGTGTTCACATTACAAACACAGCCCTTTATTTATATATCATTTATATGAGTATTTGTATCCTCACCTGACAAAAAATGTTATAAGAAACAGAAACAAGATTCAGATTTATATTTCTTTTTTTGCTGTG
>VZTM01035984.1:0-12984 GCA_013400555.1 Jacana jacana
TTCCCTCTTGTTCCATTGCTAATTATCTCCGAGCAAAGACCAGCACCAACCTCTCCACAATGTCCTTTCAAGCAGTTGTAGAGAGTGAGGAGGTCTCCCCTCAGCCCACTCTTCCTCAAACTAAACAGTCCCAGCTCCCTCAATCCCTGCTCATAAGGCTTATTTTCCATGCCTTTCATCAGCTCCATTGCCCTCCACTCACTCGCTCCAGCACCTTGGTACCTCTCTTAAATTGTTCATATAACTGCAGAACAGAATTTTGTCCTGACAGTAACACCTAGGCACCTCACTGTAAACACAAAATAATCACACTGTAGTTCTTCCACACAACTGGTCAGTGCCTGTAGCCTACATTTTACTGAAGTCCCTCACAGGTTCAAAGGCTATTCCTTAAAAAAAATAATAATCTCCCAGTTGAAAGTACAAACGCCCTGTCTTTTTCATGGCAAGCCAAAAAGAAGGCCTATCCCTTCGTATGGATTAATAGTAGGGAGCAGGCACTGTCAAAACCAGCTGCCAAATGCAAGAGCCACCACAGATGCTAGTTGCAGAGCCTTCTCCGACAGGCCAGTAAGAGCCCAGCCATGCAGAACATTCAGCCCTTTAACAAGTTTGTGTCTGCAGTTACAGAGAAACGCACTGTGGTCATGACAAGGAAATGTTCTACCTTTACCCAAGCATTTTCATGTTGAATTGAAGCATTAATTGCAACTGTGGAAAAGGAAAGAGGATGAAAACCTCCACAGGGAGGGAACACATAGCAAAGGCAAAACCGCAGGAGACCGAAGTGGAGCAGAAGGGCCAGGCTCTGCTCACCCTGCTCCTGAGGGGAAGCCAGTCAGGATTCTCCCGAATGAAAAATAGGGCCTTGAACAAAAAGAAAGCCACTTTTTAAAAGCTCAGCCTCATTAGCCCGCAGGCGAAGCGCGGCCGGGGCCTAGCGCCGACGGCACCACAGTCCTGGCGGGCCCCGCTCCCTCTCCGAAGGTCCTGTGGCTGATATCGGGTGACTGAAGGTGAACGAGCCCACTCGCCCGGGAACACCGGGAACAGTTCAGGGTCCCGCTTCCCCCAGCCCCACCAGCGGCCGCCCCCAGGGAACGGCAGAGGGGGCGGAGCACCATGACCGACCTACCTGCCGCTCCTCCTCCCGGCACCGCCGCCTGTAGCCTCCACCCGCCTGAAAAGGCCGCGCTCCCGACGCCCCGCGCAGTAGCCAATAAGAATCGAGCTCGCCCTTCCGTCCCGCCTCCCGCCGGCTGCTCCTGCCAATGGCAGCCCCTCACCGAGTCAGCTGCCAATCCCGGCAGCGTCCCCGCCCGTGCTCCCGAAGGTGGTGCCCCACCGGCACGCTTCCGCCCCGCCCCCTCCCGCCCGGAAGTGTGATGTGGCCGTGAGCGGGTCGCCATGGTAAGCGCGGGGCACTGAGCGGGCGGGTGGGGGGTGTCTGCTCTGCTCCGCGGTCAGCCTCGATCCTCTCCATTGCCGGCTTCCTGACTAACCGTGTCTCTGCCTAGCGATGTTTCCCGGGCCCGCTGGCGCCCTCCCTTCCCCCCCATCTCATCCGGGCCCGGGCTTTGGAACCTCCTCACAGGCCGAGGTCTTCTCCCTGCCGTGAGGCAGCCAGCCCACGGGAAGGGTGGCCTAGCTCTAATCACACCGATCGTGTGTGTGGCCCCTTGGTCCCTTTCCCACTCCCAGCCTGGCACGTTTTTCTGTCTGCACCGACCTAGGTCGGGTTTTCTGTTGGGCAGCGGTCCTTGCTGGGGCCTGCGGTGCGTTGTCTGTCCGAGCTGTGTGTCTGTCGCTACCGGCCTTCTGATTTAATGGGTGTGTGGTTCGATGTCTTGCATTTTTGAGCAGTGGGCTGAGTCCTGAGGGTGCTGTGCTCGTTTTTCAGGAAGAGCGTCAGAGGCCCAGCTCCCTTTGCTGATGAGAAGCATGAAAATGTTGTTGACTTAGAGGCTTATTAGCATAGCCATTTATATCTTCTATCGTTTCAGCCTTTTTACATTATACATACGGAGAATGTAAATGAGCAGTTTATATTTGGGTTGGAGTCAGCTGTGCTGTGAAATAACTCTTTTCAACTAAGGCAAAGAGCTTTATGTGAGCAGTGGAGGTACGTGGTTTTAAAAGGAAAAACAACAGAATAGCTAAGAGAAGAAAAACTTTTCCTGTTTATGTGTACAAAAAGTTTTATATGTAACCAGCGCAGATTGATTTTAAGATGAGCATTTTCAGAGTTTTTCTTAGACTCACAGTGTGGTTTGGTTTGGAAGGGGCTTTTAAAGATCACCTAGGTCCCCCCTGCCATGGGCAGGGACAGCTTCCACTAGATCAGGTTACAAAGCCCCATCCAGCCTGACCTTGACAGGTTATCCATCACCATTGATGTGTGCAACTTCCACTGAATCTTTTTGTACTTCCCACATACTTATTAGAAGATTAATATCTCTTGAACTTCCTTATGGTTCAGTTAAAAAAAAAGTTCCAAGGCTCTAGATCTTGTCACTGGCAGGAAATTGCTGGAAGTTGCTCACCTGAGCATTCCCTGGCAGATCTTATATATGACCCTGTTCTAATCTGTAGCTTCAAGCACTGAACAAAGGTTTTTCATGATAAGAAGTGTAAATTATCTCAGAAGATCTAAAACACATACAGGAAACTAGAGACAAAAGAGAAGTGAATACCTGATCTCTGATCAGTGCCTTGAAAAAGTAGATACTATAGAAGTACACCACCACCTTGCTGTTCTTCACAGTATTTGAAATGATTTGAGATTATAGAAAAAGGCAAAAGAACCTTGATGATCTGTGAGGTATTTCTGTTGCTCAGTTGAGCACTTAAGTGTGACACTAATGTTTAGCAAAAAAGTTTGACAAGCATACAAGGTCTTGTGAGATTTTTTTTCGCTGCTTTTCCATGTTGCTTGTTAGAGATTACTCCTCTTCAAGGAACCTGAATTAAGATAGAATCTTC
This sequence comes from Jacana jacana, assembly GCA_013400555.1. Classification (NCBI taxonomy): domain Eukaryota; kingdom Metazoa; phylum Chordata; class Aves; order Charadriiformes; family Jacanidae; genus Jacana; species Jacana jacana. The sequence continues at coordinate 2,983 of VZTM01035984.1, forward strand.
TCTGAGATTTTTCTCATTATTTTATGTCAAAGGAGATGAAAATAAGATTCCTCAGTCTTGTGGTGTTTGAATTTCCTGAGGGAAAACAGTAGCCCTCATGGGATATTCAGGACTTTGGATCCTCCAGGATGCTACCTCTGGTGTCATGGCCATTTCTAAAGTTTTGTCTTGTGGGATTAGCAGTCATGAACAGTAATTAATGACAGTTTCTTTTGAGTTTACACTTGACTATGAGATAGGAAACAGCTGTTGTCTGTGTATTGTCAAGTGGCAGAGAATAGAGCTACACCCCTGATTTGTTCTCTTTCCCCAAAGAAAGTGAGCTGCAACTGTGTCAAGCCAGTAGCTGTATGAATAGCATAACTTTTGAATAGTAAGAACTTTATCCATTGGAACTTTCCATCCCATTGTCTCCCGGGCTTCCTTACCAAGCAAGTCAAAACTTGTGCTGGGTAAACAGCTAGCTGCTGCCAAACAGCATATACAGAAGTTGGCTTCTACCTGTCTTTTCCTTTATATGAAAGCACTACTTCTGTTTATTTTTCTCCTGTTCACTGTTCTGTTCACTGACAGTGGATAGAGGAAAAGAAAAACCCTGTTTTAACTTAAACCTACTTTGAAAGTGCGTAGAAGCTGCTCAATGGATTAAAAAGTTACTGGAAGCAGAAGGCATGGAGTATAAAGACATAGCTGCTTATTTTATTTAGAAGCAGAATATGTATTGTTTGCTGACTTTCACCAATCGTTGTGTTGATTTTTCATGTCAACTTGTGAAATTTTATATCTGAAAACACCAGAAAACTTTTCCTTAGTGGGGTGGAAAAATTTGCCACATGTGGTGTGGTGGGTAGAAAGAGGGAAGAAACCTAAAGTAACATCAAAATTAACTATGAGATTCTGAAGGGTGGTCTTCACTTCCCTTTGTAGCAGAAAAGTACACTTGCAGCCAAACATGAGTACACGTACAGAAACCGTCTTAGTAGGCGTGTTTTGTGTCAGTAATTGCAATTTGGTGATGAAGAAAACGAACCATTGTAGAAAACCTAACAAGGATGGCTTCTTTCCCTTCACCATCTGGTTGCAACTGACCTCAAGCCCCATGTTTCTGCTGAAAAACTAATTTGGGAACTTACCATAAGGACAGACATTTCTATGATAATCTTTGTTGCTGTCTTAGAATGATGTTTATAAGAGGAAGAATTGCTCACATAACCAATTGTGAAACTGTTCCTCAGTAAATACTGATCCAAACCATGGTCTCAGGAACATCTCTTAGTTCATCCTACAGTCTTAAAGTATCTTGTTATTGTGAATTTATTTTGGAATAATGACTGACAACTTTGCACATGTCAGTATTAAAATAGCATCAGGCACCAAACTGTTTGAATAAGAAGCAGTTAAACTTCAGAGAGTTACACCTGCAGTAACAACTTTTTGACCCGCTAAAGGCTTTGCTACCCAGCTGATCCAAGTTTGTTAGGAATCCGGGGACTCCTGGCAAAGCTGTACTGCAAAAGGAGGCTTGGACCTCCTTTGCCACCAGTTGTGCAACAACCCACTTGCACCCTTGTACTCGATACCTGTTGAACTCCATGGCACCTCTGGCCCGCCCCTAACAGCAGGAGCAAACACTACTAACTGAGGAGAAAGCAAGAAGGATCTACTCTGTGTAACTTTCCTCCCATCATTATTAGAACAGAGGAAACTATTTATTCTGACATTGTAAGATGCATCTCAGTGTGACTTGGGAAGAGTAGGATGCAGTTAGTCTTCTACAAATTTTACCACATACTTCAGCAGTCCAGGAATGACACTAATTGTCAGAAACCATTTCTTTGCTGAGTGCCAAGCAGTTTTTGCTCAACGTCTTTGACATTCTGTCTATCACTGTTAAACAATTTTATTCAGTAATGTCATGAGAAGTGGGGATCCCATTTTTCTTCAGACCATTCAAAACTAATAATGGGCTGATCATACATTGTAAATTTTCCATTTATGATCCAAACTCTTAAATTGAATAAAAAGGGAAGTTATCATAAAATAGTCGGTGTCACAGTTTAATTTTTTGTTTGGCTGCAGCATTAGACACCATGCACATCCACTCTAATAGCACAGAATGCTGCATCTTTTAGCTGCTTACACCTGAAGTCCAATTTTGAAACTGTTGTGTGGGTATCGGGGCAAAGAAGAAGGACTTCAAGTGAGCATGACATTTCAACTTCATCACCTTGAGACGTGATTTCATTGGTCTCCTGACCCAATGCAGTAAAAATACTAAGCGAGCTAAAGTCGAGAGAACTGTTGTAGCAGAGGACAACTGTTTCCATCTGTTAATTCGTTGTCTAATTGTTTTAAGAGGTTGGTTATGTTTTGAACAGATGTATTAGTCTTCAGTTAACTGAAAAGCATACGTCTTAATTCTTATGTGCTGTACTTGCTATTTCAATGAAACAACATACTTACTCAAGATATGTTGAGGGGAAAGATTCCCTATTACTCTAATCGAGCCTTGATCTAAATTTTATACATGCCAAAATACATATTTTAGACCGAACTTTGAATATTTCAGAAAGAAACATGAATGAGCATTAAATTTTGTGCTTTGATTCATTAGAAACAAAGTGCAGGGGTCAATATGCAGTAAGCTTAAAATAAAAACCCTATTCATGTTGGAGCTACCTATAACTGCTAATTGGATGATATTTGGATACTTACTAAGCATAAACCAGTTTTGTCTAAATACCTCTTGCTTAGTTCATCAGTGTAGTTTTGCCAATAATCACATCAAAATTAACCAATGTGTTAATTTTGTATTTTTCTCAGCCTCTTTTACAAATGCTTATTTTCCATTCACATTTAGCATATTACATTTGGTAGCAGTGAGAAAACAAATTATTTTGGAATAAGTTGGATTATTATTATTATATGTATATAATTATGTGCATGTTTTATTTAAGTTTTAGCAATTGCTTTGGCCTCCGGTCTTTCATGTTTTATTTTTTTCCAATGTTATACTCCTAAAAGTTGGATTTAGGCTGGGGGAATTAGAATTGCAGTACCTAATGGAAACGTCAAATAATAAGCATTTTCTCTTTCAGCTTTTTAAGGACCTCTTCATTAAAATTTCATAGATTGATTTCATTTTTCCATGATGGGTGTTGAAGCCTACATTGCTCTTTTAATGTAGGCTTTTACATTTTTATCAGATCTTGCTTAACTACAGTTTAAATACAGTGTAAGCTCTCGCACACATCTTAATATGAGAAAGGCAGCTAAATGATCAGATACCAGCATTTGTTTCTGCTGTTGCAGAGAACAGAGTCATCCATCAATTTTATAATACTGAGGAGGACAAAAGAAAAAAACTCTTCTGGCAAGGACTGCATATTCTGCAGCACATTACACAAATGCAGTTACAGTTTCTTTAGAATATTCCAATAAATCATCTGTGTTTCCACACATAAATTGATTATTTTAATAGTAACTGTGGAGCAAAGTTTTACAACTTGTTGGCACTATGATGGCCTCTCTTTTTATAGCACGCAGATGGAATCATGGTCACGCTGCAATCAGAGATAGACTAATCATTTTGTAAATACTGAAAGTCTAGGGAAGATTAAGCTTTGGGTTTCAGTGTTGAGATAAACTGGGAGAGCTTTTGTTTTAGGCTTTTTACCAGCCCTGGGGGAGGATGGACACAACAATATAGGGTTTATGGTCTAAAGGGAGCCTACAAGAGAGGTGGAGAGGGACTCTTTTGTCAGGAAGTGTAGTGAACAGGACAAGAGGTAGTGGCTTTAAATTGGAAGAGGGGAGATTTAGATTAGATACTAGAAAGAAATTCTTTCCCCTGGGAGTGTTGAAACACTGGCACAGGTTGCCCAGAGAAGCTGTGGCTGCCCCATCCCTGGGAGTGTTAAAGGCCAGGCTGGATGGGCTTTGAGCAACCTGCTCTGGTGGGAGGTGTCCCTGCCCAGGGCAGGGAGGTTGGAACTCGATGATCTTCAAGGTCCCTTCCAACTCTAACCATTCTATGATCCTCCTGTATGTTTTTTTGTTGTTTCTTTCTTTCCCCCTAGAACCATGTGTTTCATTTTAAATGAAAGTGTATGAGGTGCAGGCAAATTCAGCAGTTCCTCCCATGACACATACAGTTGCATCAAAACTTACAGTGTAATTTATTCTGGTGCTACCCAAAGGTTGCTTCATTAAGTGGTTCATAATTCTGTGATGCTGTCTGGAAAGACATGGAACAAAACAGTATCTGAATCAGAGAATGCAGGTGTGATGGAGCGAATAAGTACAGAGGTAGACACAATACAAAGTTTTGGCTGTGGCTGTTTTGACTGTAGAAAAAAACCCTTAGGATCAGTGTGTCTGTTATGGCTGCGTCTGCTGAGGCTGAATACATGTTCACCAGCAATCACTTAAAATTTAGGCAGTTGTCTGAATGTCCCCTTCCATGCAGCACATTGAACGAAGTACTTTTACTAAGTGCAAGAGTTGTTGATAACCAGAACTCTGTAGTAAATTTAATGCTGACTGAATTTCAGGAGTGACAACATCATCTATAATCGGGTTGGCAGGGGCTCTTCAAATGTCATGGCTGATCAGGACTCCTTCTCAGATTCACAGGAAATTTTTCACTCTAAATCAACACTTACTAAAGTATGTTAAACCCTGAAATTACCGTGTACTCTTCAATAGATTTCTTTTATTGTCCATCTGCAAGCTCCTTCCCTCTCTCCTCACCCCAGGAAAAGGAGCTGATGCACCATCTCTTGCTCCTGTGTTGTAGCAGGCTCACAGATGGCAACTTCCAGAGGCGACTGGAGACTCTTCCTTCCCTTGTAACTCCCTGTTTTGCCCCAGTGGCAGTGGCCCCTGTGCTGACAGCTAGGCTGTTCAGATGCACTCGGATGAGAATACCTTCAAATGTCTCCAGCTGTAACGTTTGTCTTCCAACTACCATAACATTGCACGTGTATTTCTAATATGTGCCACCACTGCTAACCCAAACACAAGAAAACTTCCAAGAGTACTTATTCTCTCTTTCTGTGGTGTGTTAAATAGAATTATTTTTACTAAGATACGGTCAGGGAAATAATATTGAGGCCTTTTTTTTAAGGTCTAACTTTGGGAAGGATTTAAAAGAGCTCTCAAAGCTAAAATCCACGTTCTTGAATTTCTCAAGACTTTTGAAAAAACTTGCTCTTGCAAGTTCTGCTGAATACAGTGCCTCGTTAGTGCTGCAGGTGATGTGGTAGTGCTCTGCAGCTACCTGGAGACAGCACAGGGGAGAGGGGGTTGGGGGGGGAAGTGTAATTACTGGAGTAACTGCTGAGGTGTTTGCACCACGTCGGAAGTGTGCCAAATGCAGATGTAGAAAATTTCAGCATGTATAGTTAAAGCCTCAGCTTTCACTGCCTCAAACAAGGGAAAAATAGCAGTGCTGATCCTTTTTTGCGTTTGCAAAGTGTTGGGAAGTGAGTTGTCTTTTTACCGGCATGTGGACTCAGTCTTAAAAGACAGCATCGATTTCTCCACGTGCTGGAACCTCCCCTCAGGGGGGCTGGGGCGCAGGGTTCTGCGTTAAACCAGCCAACACGTTTGAAAAATTCCCGTTAATGGCTTTTGGATCAGAGGAACCCAGTTTAACCAAATGAACTGCAACCCACCTACATTATGACACGTTCCCAATGGCTCGGTATGTGGATGCAGTTATTTTTTAAAAGGATTCCGAGTAACGTATGACTCCTAAAGCAGCTTTTAATTACATTAGTTCAAGCAGCTGGAAGTAACTTGCGCTTTTCTGTAAATTCAGCTGGGCCGTAAGAATTACTTCAGATGTGAAATTTGAAGCCATCTGCTTCAGATGTAAATTTTCATTTCCAGTTTAGGATTGTAAGCAAATTTTAAAATGCACATGTCTGTCCTTTTAAAGTGACTGTGTAGATAAATATGTAATTAAGAGCGCGTTTCAGTGGAACGGCGTCTGTAATTGCAGCGATGCCCTACGCAGTGTATCTGGAGAAGCACATGAAGAGCCCAACAAAGAACAATTATATACTCACTAATAACACATTTCATGAGGATACATTTACAATCCCTGCTTAAGAGGAAGGCAAGTGTGCTCTTGTGCCATTTTCTAGATGTGGAAGTACCCAACACCGCCAGCCTCCTTGGGAAGCAGCTGCCGGAGGAGGCTCACAGGAATTCATGGGAACCAAGCTCTGGCAGGCCCTGGGCTGTGAGATGTGGAGAGCAGCTGTCTGTCCCGGAGGACTGATCGAATTAATCAGTTGATAGGGAGTATCTGGTTTTGCTGAGAGGCAGCCACTCCTGGATCCGGCCCCGTCGCGTTCCTAGACCTGCGGGAGCCAGGAGACACTGGCCCGTGTAAGGCCTAAGAGTTTTCTCTGCGGGGGAATTGAGAGGTTCCTGGTCTCTGCAAGTTGGCAAAAACTTGTGCCTAATGCAAAGGCAAGAGTCTACCAGCACTGCTGGCCAGCTTGTTGTCCTTTGTGAATAATCTGTCTGTCCATCATTTACAACATAGTAGAGCAGAAACGATGTCTCAGCTAGCTAAGCTCAAATACTAAACTAAACGTGATGGTAGGTGGTAGCCTCACCTAGAGGGCCTCAGGGCTGGCTTTGGGTGATGCCCTCAAGAGTGCTGAAACCTCTCATACAGGCTGCAGAGTCACAGTTATTTGGTTGCTCCTTGAGCCTTACTATGCCTTTCCTTCTTAATGGCTACCTCCACACCCACAGGTGGCCTGTTGAACCCCGTTAACTTAGACATTTAAGTTAGTTTGTGTATCTTAATGCATGTGTTCAGGCTGGAAGTTGTATGCATGCTCCAGTATTGCATCATATGATTCATGGAAACTTTTACATAAAGTTAGGGGATTTTTGTTGGTTTTTTTTGTTTTGTTACAAGGGCTTAGGTCTCAGAATCAGAAACAGACGCTCTAATGGCTTTGTTTCTACTAGAGCATCTCATTTTTTGGTCTTAATTTGTTACTAGTGCAATGCTGAGCTCAAATATTGTTGTTTCCTTTTACAGTTCTCCTTAACTATGTAGAGAAGTTTGATTTTTGGACCTTCAGAACATTAGAATTTTGTGACATAGGAAGAAGGTGAATATAGATCAACAGGGATGTGCCTCAGGCTATGAAATGGGAGCTCTGATGTGCTCTGAAATCCCACCTAGTTCTGCTTTGAAGAAGGAAACTGCAATGTAATATCCCTTCATAAGTGCTAAGTCTTTACACATAATTAGGGACTACTACTCCGCCTTCTGGGTTGAGCAGTATGAAAAAATAGGAGATATTTAGACAGCAGTTTGTCAGAACTCCAGAATGAAGGGTGAATCCATTGTATTTGCTTTGCCATTTTTAGTTCAGAGTAAATAGGATTTGCAAGTAAGGGAGCAAAGAGAACATAAGGCTATTTGAAGTAAGCAATTACTTAGTATACTATGTTGTGCTATTAAGTTGGACAAACTTGTCAGTTGAGACATGCTAGTGGGGGAGGAAAAAAGAAAAGAAACAGTAAAACTGCAGCTTCATGCAGCTGGATTGTTTTCACTTTATAAGAAGAATCTAAGTCTCAGTTTTGGAACTAATTATTAGAAGCTACAGGTCACAGGGACTGGTAGGCAAATAATTCTATTAAAAATGATGAACCTATTTGGGGAAAGAATTTAGATGTTGCTAAAGCATTATTTATTGGAACAGTGATCTGGCACTTGCTGGAAATCAGCATCAACCAGCTTTCTTTCCAGATTTTGTTCTTGGCTATGGGGTTACAGTAGTCTTTACATGAGTAGCTTCTCTCCCCCAGTAGTGGTTATATTTCTGGAAAAGGTTACTGCACCTAAGCAATGGTGGTTGCTTATAAGGTAATGATTAAGGGACGTGTTGGCCACACAAGGCTCAAACTTTAGTTTAAAAAAAAATGCTTGTGAGATGCACTTAGAGCATTCTACTGGTATTTTAAACTTTAGCAAATAACCAGATATTTCAGCAGTTTCTCAAGTATTGTTTCTTCTTATTGCTACGAGGCAGATTAGTTTGACTGTCAAACTGTATATTTTTACTTCTCCATCCTAGACAATTCCTTCATTTGTCTAGCATTTTCCATAATTAGCACTTACAGTAAAGATGTTTCCAAATTTAAAATCAAAATATTATTTGAAGATAAAATTAATCTGCTACCTTTTAGTATATCATGTGGGTTTAACTCTATGCATTTCTACAAATCTGTTGAGTTTTGTGTGTAGTCTTCCTAAAGCAGTATATTAGCAATCCTCCTACATATTCCATGTTACTTTCCATCTGGGCTGCCTCTGGTGTAGTTGTCAAATGCTCTTCACCTCCTTCACCACCGCCGCCATATTCCATTGATGCAAACCACAGTTAAACTTATTCTTGGCCGAGAGAGAACATCTGTTTTCTGTAACTCTTAGCCTGCTGCTAATGGCTTTCCACAAACTGGCTTTGGAGCAGGTGCCTGGGAGCAAAACCGTCAGGTTACCATGTTGCCTGCTGTTTCTTTATCCTCCTTGGGATGACTGAAGGAGGAAAATCTCTGTTCTTCCACCATTGTGTGCAATGTTTAAAGAGTTTCTGGCTCGGTGGCATCACAGGCTTAATTTTTGTTTTCAGTCAGTGTTTTCTAGGGGATCACTTATTTTCTCCAGCGTATGCAGTGAGGGAAGTTTTGTATTGCAAAGAAGTAATTTTTCTTTTCTGATTTTCTTCCATAGTCTGCCATCTTCAACTTTCAGAGCCTACTGACTGTAATCTTGCTGCTCATATGTACCTGTGCCTACATCAGATCCTTGGCTCCCAGCTTACTGGACAAAAATAAAACGGGGTATGTAGTCTCACTGTTTTAAAAATACACAAGCTGTTTGGTTTTAACTGCAACACTGTACTCTTAGTACCTTATAATGATGTGTGATAATGCAAATCCTATTTTGGAAAATTTCTCTCTTTAAAGGTAAAAATCTTCATTTTACACCTTACAACAGAGGGCAATAAGGTATCTGCAAGTGCTAGCTGTAATTTTTTAAGCAGAATTTGTTAACTAACAAAGCCAGCTAATTTTGTTAGTTATTTTCTAGACTTGCAGCTTCCTCATTAGAGTCATATTAAAGATACAGACAAGTGACAGAAAGAACTTTCGTTGCATGCAACTATTGCTGTAATAATTTAATTCTTAAGGCTGGATTAAGAAAAACATTAACAGCAGAAGCTGTCTTTTTTGTTTCTTTTCCAAATAGGGATTTTGGAAGTACGAGTTTGAAACGCAGCTTCAGCAAAACTGTTCAGTCTTTAACTAAAAAAGATCAAAACTATTTTTTTTTTTTTAATACATAACCCTAGCCCTATCTGTGGACACTTTAAATATTTTTTAAAATTTTTTAAAGCATTTCTAGAAAAGTTTTTGAAAGCTTCTACAAAAGGTAACTTTTTTTTCTTTTTGTCTTTTGGTCACTGTAACTTCATCTCTCACTGAAGAGAGACGTGCTTCCTAAAGCACACCTTCCTGGGTGGCCAGTGTTTTTCTCCTTAGTGTTCTGTGTTCTGGAATCCGCTTAACATTGCGGGGCCAGTACTGCTGTTAAATAGTTCTCTGCCCTGTTTGGCAGCACAGTTTTTGGGGTGATGGGAAATGGGGAAAGCCACAGAGGCAAATCTGTGCTTCACTTACAATGTTAATACCCATTCACCCCTTGGCTGGGTTATCTTTGTGCTGTGAAGAGTGTGTCTGGATGTTGGGTGCAATTAGCAGTCTGCAGAACTGTGATTTAAATGCTGTGGTTTTAAAGTAACAATAGGGAGATTTTGACCTAGAAACCGTTGAGACCATCCATAGTATTTCAGTAATATAGAAGCATAGAATCATTTAGGTTGGAAGAGACCCTTGGGATCATCAAGTCCAACCATCAGCCCTACTCTACAAGTTCTCCCCTACACCAGATCCCTCAAC
>VZTM01035984.1:18080-37759 GCA_013400555.1 Jacana jacana
ATTTACCCTAAATTAATAAGAAAAGGTGGAATTCATAATGCAGTAGGGTTCTTAATCACAGATGTCTTTTGTCTCTCCTTTCTTTAGCTTCTGTACACGTCTAAATTGCACAAAGCTGCTGGTGTCATTTCTGTGCAGGCTGATTGGTTTATCTGGTTTTAGACGTTTGCCCATGACATTGATATTTATGTTTATCTTTATTTTAATCCTTATTCTGAATTGATTTTGAGAAGGAAATGAGAATATGCAGTCCAAGTTCACTTAGACTAAGTTCAGACTTAGCCTTAAGGTATAGGCAAGATTTCTTAAAAATTACAAATCCATCATCAAAACAGTGTTCTTCACATTGCATTGTTAATGCAGAGCAGAAATATTGAACTTGTAATTCTGGGTCTTCCCACTTGTCATTGAACCTAAAGGAAGAATGTATGGTTCCCTTTTCTGCATTCTCAAGCTTTGAAAAGGACATGACATGCTTTTTTTCTTTTTTTTTTTTTTTAATATGTCAAAAGCATTGACGCAAAACCATTTTTTGTGAAGACCTGTTGTTAAAATGATTGCAGAGATTGTCCTAGCGAGATAACAGACATTAGGGAACTAATTTTAGTATTGTAATTGAAAGGTAATGGCAAGGTGGCAGCTGTCAGAAATGAATTTTGAGCGATACCAGCAAAAACAAATGTAAAAATACAGCTGTATTAAGGTTTGTTCAAGGTTGAACAGAGCACTTTACCTTGCCTTCTTCTTTTTAGTTAAGTAAGTGCATATTTTTTCTAATAGCTACACACAGCAAACAGTTTGAAGGAGTACACAAGAGGTTTTGTGAGGTGCCTGACAACTTGATCAAGTTAAGATCTGCAGTTGATCAGGAACGTAGTCTTGTTTTCCCATGATGTGGTAACATTAACATCTTTGTATTTGCTGCATCCCAGGTAATGCGTGCACTCCTGTGCCCCCTGCTGAACTGCTTCCTTTTCTCTTTTTCATGTAAAACACTAATTTCATTTCAACTTAGGTCTTGCGTTGTCCAATTTGACTTTCTTTCAGACTGACAGATGAGAAGGGAGCATCTCAACATTTCATCCATGCATTTCCTTAGGTATTGGTACCATATCCTCAGTATGGGAAAAGGGCTTTGAAGATGATTCCTATCATTTTATTTTTGTTAATCACAAAAGCGTGTATGAAGTGTGGGGTTTCAAAAATGAAAATGCCTGATGGCTTCCTTTACATTTAACTTGCCCAGTATGTTTGAACAACCTTTTCACATGCCCATAAGATTTTAATAACCAGCAAGTGGTTACATATTTACAAAGTTGTGCAAAATTATGTTTAATCCTGCCACATGGTGATCTCTCTTTTATGAAAATTAAGAGCAGGAAAGTATAACCCATATGAAAATTGTAATACTCTAAACTGTAGGAGGTGGACTTCCTCAAAAAATTATTTTAAACAGATGTGAAACTGCAGACATTAATTCATTCAGTTTTTTGAAGTTTAATTAAATATATGCCAGATCATGACAACATCTTGTACTGTCACTGTGGCAGGCACTCCTACTTATGGGAGGTGTCACTACAAGTATTTTATTTTTCTTTTGCTGTGGAAAGTTTGTCCTCCTGTATGTGAAGGTCCTGCTAGTAAAAAAGACTTTTTTTTTGTTATTTTTTTATTTTCCAGAGGATTACACCTGAATGCTAAACTTGGAAGCTCTGGCAGGTTTCTTTTTTGTTTAATGTTCCTCTGAAAACTATGTCTCAGAAAAGATGGTTTGTAGTAAGACAAAAGACCTCGCACAGCAGAAGGAAATAGAAGTTTGTTTGTTTAAAGCAAACAGCTCCAGCTCTCCTGGTTTTATGCATTCAGACACATAGAGACAATCTTCTCACTTTAAAGGGTCATCGCTGTGTTAACACTTCCTGACAGTTGTGTACGGTGGAATTACCATGCAGTGTAGGGAACTCTCCGGAGAGATGTTAGTGGATTCATCAAGAGTAATGCTTAACGAGAAGAGTAAAAATGCCTGGCTAATTAAGTGGAGAAAGCAGCCATATAAGTAGGTAGTAGTCTGATTAACTTTGCTAATATTCTCCTGATTGTGTTACAGTTCCTTACCTAAAAATCACTTTTTTTCTTACTTAATTTGTTGAATAAGAGGTGTCTGTAACATTAAATTGTGAGTTAATGGGTGAGAATAGATCTTTCCCGATTGGCTTTGCCACCAAATATAAGTCTTTTAATGGAGTAAAAATAATTTTCATGCATGGGGTGCCCTGAAACACTGTACCACAAACTCAAGAGTTCAGAAATAGAGTTGTCTGCACAACTTCTGTAATCTGTTGACCATTTTTATCACTAACCTGAAAATCTGGGGACCAGACCTTTCCCACATGCTAACAGTTATGCGTTTCTCAAGGCAAAGAAAAAAGCCAGGCATTTGGCCACGTCTGGGCTCTTGTGAGCTCCCCAGTCAGTGAGCAGGCTCCTGCATGATCAGATGTATAGAGGATACAGGCTGCCTATAGCAGCTCTCGTGGCCAGGAGGCATTGAGGTACGGCTCGGCTGACATGGGACAGCGTTCGAGCAGTGATATCTTTTAGCCTGAACTGGGAGCAGAGCCAGCAAAAGATTTGCTGCCTTGATCAGCTTTCCAGTGCCTGCCTCTTTGGCACGTAGAGATAGCAGCAGTTTTTTGTTTGTTGGGCTTTTTTTAATGTTTTCCTGGAAAATGCATCCCGGAAAAGACATTTTATACTAATGTAGAAGTCCTTACATTGACCCACTGACCTCTGCTTAAAGCAAACAGCTCCAACTCTGTCTTTATGTAGCAATATATCTTATCCTACATCTTATTTTTCCCACTCCTGTGTGTGTTCTTTCTCAATACAGAACTGTAGCTGTAATAGCATTTCTGCAGCTAGAAATATTAACCTGCATGTGCAACTGGCTAACTACCATCTTAGACTAGGAGCAGCCTAGATCTTTTTCGTCCTGAATTTTTTGTTTGGCTTGTTGTTTTTTTTTCCTCTCCTCTCAGGTGAGCGGAAGAGCCCCTACGTGGCAGTGTGCTGTGTCGTGATGGCCTTCAGCATTCTCTTCGTTCAGTAGTGACTGGAGGGGGTCCCCTCACCCCACTACCAAACAGCAGAGCATGGAAGAGCTTCTGGTGGGAAGAGATGGGAAAGTGTCATCAAGTCTCCTCTGGCACGTCGGGTAGCCTGTCTCTTACTGAACACCCCCAACTCCTGCAAAAGGACCATCACGTGCAGTATTAGTGATCTCAAAGTAAAAGTAACCAGCTCCAAATGGCATTAGTGTCAAGGCTGTACTGACACTCCTGATGTAACCCTTGAAATAGTGTCTGCAGTGTACCTGAGTTCCAGGGGAGCTCTTTTTTTACACCTTGCAGTTGAAAGAGCTGTTAATTTTTTTGTTTGGTAGACCTGTGTAACGATAATTAATAGTGATAAATCTAGCAATAGCAATAAGTCCACTCGTGTAAAAATAAATAATATTGTTACTTTAGGACAGTTTTATGAAAGTATTTTCAATTCTTACTCTTTCATTTTGTGATAGTTATACTCACGTTCTAAAAATTAGGCCTCTAGCCTAAGTTACACTCAGCTTTTGTTTTCTAAACTTATGTTCTAAATTTATCAATATTTTTACTGTTAAGATATGAATAAAGGCAGGGACCATAATTGCAGTGATGTATGACCAGCTGTTGAGATGGCACAGATGTGTGATTTGAGAACATGTACTGCTCTTTGTAAAATATTGTATGTATTCATTTTTAGAGACCTAGGTCTTGGGTCAGTCATTCCCCAATATATTTCAATGTTGTGAGAAGATGATGCTGAAGGCTCTGCTGCTGTTGCTGCGTGTAGTACAAGGTTGCCACGTAAGCTACATGAACAGTTACCTTCTTAGAAATCTGCAGATTAGGCTGCTAACATGTCCCAATATTCTAAAGGTTGACGAAAACATCTAAATTAGACTACATTCAATATTAATAAAGATTAGATTGCCTTCAGTAATATTTTCCATCAGCATTTATTCTATAATTTTGCAGACTTTCAGTAATCGAGTAATTCATTTTAATAGTGCCTGACAAGGCACTGTATGACTTCATATCAACTGCATGAGAGGGTTGTCTGTCAGCAGTACTTTTTGTTGTTCTGAAATGATCTGTGATCCAAATGAGCTAAGCTGGCAATAAAACACACCAAAAGGTACGTAACTGTTGTCATTATTGTCTGAAAAACTTGTTTCATAGATCCAGATTACCCTGCATTTAGGAAAAAAAAAAAGTGATTATTAGTTACTACGTTTGTATTATCTCACATACACCCACATATCTAAATCACCATCAGAAATACTCACCCACAACTCTTCTCTAACCTGGAGCTAGGAAAAATAGGTGTCTCCAGTTTAGGCCAAATAAATACCCGGGGCAGATTCAGGGGAGTATGGAGCTGTGTGATGATGGCTGTATTGTGCACACATAGAAACCTTAAACTGTGCAGGAGATGTGGGCAGAGGCAAAACCTATTTGTCTTCGTTTTAAATGTGGATGCTGCTGCAAACATAGCATCAAAGTAACTAACTTCTGGATTTCAAAGGTGCTATGCCTAGACTGGCAAGAGGGAAATTCCTGAGGAATCTTGGGTTTTGACTGTTGAGTAGAGACCTGTTCAAAATATGCAAAGAATTACCTGATAATGTTTCATATTAAGCACTTCTAGGCTTTAATATTTATGGGCCTTTGTTATAAATTATGGTGTTTGTGTGATATCCGCTCATGCCCGATTCATCCAAAGCTGTCAGAGTTATTAGAGTAGTTCTTCATAATTTGTAATGGTTAGCTGTGACTAGGAAAACCAGTGAAACAACCCAAGAAATTTTTTAGTTCTGAGAACCTGAAAACTATTAAGGGGAAGGCATTGTGTTGCCCGAGCCTTTCCTGTCCACACCATTTTATTGTTGAAGGAGCTGAGACAGACGGGCCTCTTGCTGCGTAGTGTTTGTTGTTCCGACTTTAAAATTGTTTCTTACAGGTGGGTTCTTCCTTTTGTTCTGAAGGGGGGTCATTGATGGGTACTTGCCAGTTCAGTGTTTATTTTCCCCTTTATATGACCTCTGCTCTTTGCCCAGGTTGCTCAGCCCTGCTACTTGAGCAGCAGCGTGAATGGCAGGTTTCTCAGCAGCTGCTAGCAATAGAACCTGGTGTTCAGCAGCACCAGGTTGTATCTGTGCATTAGATAGGATTGTGGACAGAGATAAGGGTCTTCTGTGGTGGGGCTGCTCAATGCATGCCTCTAGCAGAAGTGCCTGAAAACAGGATCTTTTAAAACTATGATAAACATCAGTTGTTTTGAAATTACTCCTTTAGGCAGGTGTTTGCTTCGGGATGAGTTCTTTCTTTTTCAAAGTTTTGGCTCTGAAGGGATTGATACTTCATCTCTTTTACTGAGATAGGAAGAAAATACTGTTTTCCCCTGTTAGAATCTTAAAACCATTTTGCTTTCTTTGCTTTCTTTTTCTCGCGCAAAAGAGACACGAGAAACCAAGCATACCTTGACAGGTGACAGGGTATAAACGCTGTGACCAGGAGAAGGGGAGGGTACCTTTGGGCACACACGCATCACCCTTAAACTCTCAGCTTCAACTCTGTCACTCTCAAAGAGCAGTAAGTTCTAGTAGAGCTCTACCAGGAGAGGTGAGAGGGGAAAATAGTCTTTTCTTGCTTCCAGCATTTGCTCTGAGCCCTAGACTGAAGAGGGGAATGAAATGCTTACTACCAAATGATTTAGGTGGCCAAGTAGCCTAAAATATCAGATGAGGCAGTAAAGATTCGACATAATTTGGCAGAGTAGATAACAGCTATCCCTGGGTGGCTGAGGAGACAGCAACAGGACTTTGTGGCTGAAACGCAGGAGCCTAGAGGCAAAGCTTGTGCACCTTGTCCTGTGCCGTGCTGCTGGCAGTCGCACAGAGGGTGAACAGAATAGTGATTAAATATGCTATAGTTGTGCCTACTATTAAGTAGAGAACTAATTCCACGTTGGGACTTCATCCTTTTACCTAGAGAACATCACGGACGGCAGCTGTAGCGTCCGGCAGCTTCCGCATCCGCACTTGCTGCACACACCGCGTGGACGGTGAGGGTGGCGTAGGCTGGGGTTTGAAGTGCAGGTCACGGGAGGGGTCTCATCTCTTCCTCCCCACTAATGAGGCAGCAACGAGAATGCAGGACTACAGGAAAACATTTTCCAGCAAACCAGCGTACCTTGGATCACGATTGTGCAACTTGTGAAATGCCAAGTGTTCTCCCTCCTACCCGCTGCACGGGCAGAGGGAACAGCTACGGGCCCTGCATCTTGTGCTGGGAGGATGTCTTCCCTCCACAACGTTCCGTGTTTGTGACTCCAGCTCATAAGAGACGTTCCTGAGCTGACCTGTGGGCTGACAGAGTTATGGGCAAGAGCAGGAGTCCAGCTGCCAGCCCTCCCCTCCTCGGGCACCCGTGGGATAGGTGCATTGCTGTTGCTTCACTAAAGGTGTGCCAAGCCAAAACGAGCTAAAATGGCACGAGTTTGCAGTCTCAGAACAAAACGTGGCAATGTGTTTGCTGTATGCAAATCCAGATTTGCTGCTTAACAATGTAACTAATAATATATTAATGCGGTAGGACCTGAAACAGGATGTCTTGCTCCTTGTTTATACCCTTGCACGTACTTGCTATGGATTAGTGTTGTATTAACTTTCATCCACATCTGCACTCTAGATGACCTCAAATTCAAAGCAGGGATTTAGGAAGACTAGATTGAAAAGCAGTAATAGCCATGTTGGGAAATGAGTAAAGCATGAGTAAGAGGAGGGATCACCATGAAGGTCTGATGTTCTGGAGAGACTGATAAGCACAGGGGCAAACAGAACTAGTGGAGGAGGAAACAAAAAGCAGAGTCCAAGGATTTCATATTCTTGGAACAATGTTATTGTTCTGTGAATGCCCTTTCTACCTTGTTAACCACAGCCAGTGAGCAGTGGAAGTACACTGTCACCGAGCAGTGAGGTTGCAGTGGGGTAGAGGAAATAATTACTCTATTAGTGCTTTGAGGGTTTTTTATTCTTTCCTTTCATTCACCAGCTGAAACAATTCATGTTGCCTGTGAAGACAACTTATTATTCAGAGATAAAGCGACCTGCAGTCATTCCCTGCAGCCCCTAGAATCAAAGTGAAGCATGAAACACAATTTTGTGGTGGACGGTTAGAAATACGGTGAGGATTACTGTCACTTCCAGTATTATGACTGGTGTTTTCCCACCACTGACACCCCCACGTCCGCAAAACATGCCTGGATCTCTGATGATAACTTCTTGCAGTTAAAAACCACCCTCTTCATCCTTCTCAGTGTGTCAGTAAGGGTGACAGAGGCGCAATGTCTCCAGTCCCACCTGATGGACGTCAGTGGGAGAGCCCTGCGTATAGCACTTAGAAAGGTTTACCATGATCTACTGATTCCTTCCCCCTTCTCTCTTTCATGTCAGAAATGCTCTCTGGAGAAAAGAAAAGAAAGCCAGCATCTTAATGATTAAAATGCTAACCTTGGTAAAAAATACCAGAAGCCAGGAAGATGTGATCTAAACCTGTTTCTCATACTCATGCGGCAGCTTTACATTATCTAGTCAAAACATTCCCAATGAAGGATGGCTTTCCAGCCTGTTTTTTTTTTCCTGCTTTTTCTCTGGTTCTGGATGAACGTTGTTAGTCATTCCAGGCACAGCTACATTACAAGGCCCTTGTAGGTTCCACATGTATTTGATGGCTCTTGGTTAGCTGAAAAAGTAGTTGTCCTTTAGCACACTTAAATGCAATTTAGTCAGCATGATGGGGTATGGAAGGCACATCTACATACTAAAAAAAAAGGTTTTGAACATGTGGCCTGAATTGTTTGCTTGACTACAGTTCATATATTTTATAAATAATACCTTTTTTCATGATGCCCTGAGGTCATAACAAGGCAAAATGTGTGGAGAAACACAGTCATTCCACGGGAGCTGCTGACAGCAGGAAAAAGATACGTACTTTTGGACAGGGAAGACCTGATTTGGCTCCAAAATGACAACTCTCACACAAAGAACTAACCGGCGCTCAGCTTTCAGTTTGTCAACTCCTGTTTCAAACCTGAAGGGCTTGTGAGCCCAAAGGCATATCTATGCTACTCTGTCAATCAATGCCTGACAAGATCTAATATCCCTCCAGACAACTTTTGCCTGGCGTTTCGTGACCTGTTTGTCTGTGAACAGGCGGCAGGTAGTCCTCGGTGAGTAACCTGTAGCTTTGGCGTGCTCCCTTCTGACAAGCAGGAGCCCAAGCTCCTCTGGAGAAACATCAGCCAGGCTGAGGCCTTCACTGGGGCGGTGTCAAGAGACTTCAGCAGTGAAGTAGCCGCCTCTGGCACCGCAGCTCACCCATTGCTTCCCACCACACAGGAGCCGGCAGCCGTGGGAAGGCTGTCAAACGCGTCGTTCATCTAAATCAGAAAGGCCTTTCCGAGAAGAGCGTGTTACTAACCCGCGTAACTCCCACTTGGCATGGGGGCACCACGAGGAACTGGGGATAAACATTTCCAGCAACGACGCCACCCTTCCTGCCAGCTCCCAGTATGTCAAATAGGGAAGGTAATTACTTGATGGGCTCCTCTTGTCAAAGGCAAAACTCTACGAGAGCGTCTCATCGCATCACATCATTTCCGTTACTGGAAAGGGCTCTTTGGAAGCTGTACCGCCAGAAGAGAGGTTTTTTTTCCCTCCAGCTCAGCTAAGTGAGTGGGAAGCAGTCAGCCTCTGCATCCAGCACAACCCTAAGCATTATCCAGCTGCGCAGTCGTTTCAGTAAAGTCCCCAGGTTGTGTAGACCAGCTCAGCTGTAGAGCAATTCACCAATTTGTGGAGGCCTAATTAAACTCCGTGTCATGCTGCTGATGCCTTTTTCAGTGCAATGTAAGTACATATAATCCAAACACACTACAGCAGGCTCCTTGATGTCCTCTGCATCATCTCTTTACACCATACATAAACTAGTCAAAGAAGCCCATCACATCACTCATGACACCATGTACTTTTGGCAGACCTGGTGATTAAAATACCATAATTTCCCCTAAATGAAGGCAGGGAGCTTTTAAAAGGGTAAAAATTATATATGGTTTCATTTATTCTGAAAAAAAAACCAACTTGTTTTAAAACACAAAAGACTTTTTGTTTGAAAGCAAAGTCAAGTCAGGTCAAAATATAAAAGTACCATTTTCAATTCTAAAGTCTTCACAGCTGGTCATTCCCACATGCAAAAACTTAAATAACCTTTCAGGGCTGTAGTAGGGCTAACGAAAAGTCCAACAAAATGATAGATGTATTTGGACATAAATGTCACACCCAGTGGAATTAAAAGGAAATAAATAGTAATTTAACAGCATTGGCAAGCTGCTTTTTTGATTATGTAGCACCACCAGCATATTTTACATGTGTATCACAGCCATGAATAAGCCAGTGCAGACACACATTCACAAACCAGTTTTGATTTCCTATTAAGCTACAGCTTATTTTCCTTCCCCCACCCTTTTCAGCTAATAAAGGAAGCCAGGGGAATGCACTGATCTTTGCTTCTTTGGAACAAATCTCAGCTCCGAAATTCTCATGGTTGATCCTCACAGACTGGTAAAACTTCAGGAGAGAAAGCAAAAAAGTCTCTTCCTAACGACAGAACCATTTTTGACATTTCAATTGTTTGTTATTTACTATGGACATAAAATCCTGATACCAAAGACAGCACTTAAAATTATCATCATTACGAGGGATGTGCCTGGGGCTTGAACCCCTAGTTCCTCATTCAAGAGTAGTTTATGAGCATGCAATAGTCAGGGTATATTTCCCCACACTGCTTCCCTGCACAGAGCGTGCATCTGCCTGCCAAGGAACAAGTTTTGACATCGATCTGATAGTTTAATGATACCCCTCCTTAAGAGACCAGAGACATGGAAAAGATTTTTGTCTCTGGCTTCATGGTGACTTCTGGAAGTAATATGAATTGTCTCCTCCTCTTCTCCTAACAAGAACAAATGCTTTGAAATCCAGCTGCTTCAGGTCATCTCCTGGTTTGACCACGCCACTGTTTTTTTCATATCCCTCTTGCCCAAGATTTTAATTTTTGCTTTTACAGTCGTTTAGACCATTTCCTTCCCCCTGCACATAGAAGCCTCTTCCTCCTGTGTCCACTAACAAACCCAGTAACACTGGGTTTGAAAGCAAACACCCCCTAAACAACTCTCTTGTGTGCAGCTATTCACACATGTGAAGTGCCTAACATTGGTCTATTAGACAGCATTCTATTCTTCATTCCAAATCCATCCATAAGAAGCTACTTTTGAGATTGCACCTACAGAAAGCTTATCATGACTTGACAGCACATGGTCACAGTTCGTTTACAGAAGACAAAGAAAATGGTCATGAGGCCCAACACTTCACATTTGTTTGATAAAAGGTGTTGTGTAGCTGCAGCAGATTATGCATACATTAGGCATAAAAGCTTTGTTAACCAGGGTATGCAGCATGGGGGTGATTAGGGTTCAAGAATCTCTGTACAAAACTTAAGTCATATGCTGAGGTCTTCTTCTGTGTCCTTTAGCACTAAGAGATCCAGCCTTGTGTATAAATTTCTCCCCACCCCACCCCCAAAAAAAAGAACAACTCAGATTGGTAAACCCCCAAAACCTTGGGAGAGCCTAAATACAGAGAGATTTACTCAGCCAGACCTGAGCTGCTCAGTCCAGCTCTCAGCTCTGCCAAGGCAGAGTGCCTCCCCTTGGAAAGAGGAGTCTAATTAGAAAGGGAGGCAGACCCAACTGGCTACACTCCCTTCATTATTTCTTCCCATTTATGATCTATTTTCCACTCCTGTTTTCACCTGTTAGATTTCAAAACTGCCACACTGGTGCAGTCTCTTCCCAGCACAATGCATGACAACCATAGAGAGCAAGGCACTTTAGGCTTTTCCCCTTTTTTTTCCCTTTTGTACATTTGAGGTGATGATCTTGCTGGCTTTAAAACCTGATGGAATGATTCAATGTGTGCTCATAAGAATCACAACAGTATAGGCTATTCCCTAAGCTCATTCTGACCACTCATCTCACATTTGGAAAATACGTTTCAAAGGAAAAACAGGTCACTCACCACAAAAATGCTCCCCGTGACAAGTTCATTATATTTGTTTAGTATGCCTCGGTGAGGGGCTCTGAAATGTGCATACACAGACCTCATCACTCCTTGTCATAATAAAGCACAATTTGAGATAGAGTCAAGTGCTTCAGTGCCATGACCTGAGCGCTGGGATGGACACTGGGTTGCCTTCACTTCCATTACCAAATAATTCACTATTCTTGCTAAGGCAGCACATTGTGCCCTAACAAGCACCAAACCACCACTTACACGTTATCAGTCTCAGCATTCAGAACTCAGATGGAGAAGTAGGAAACCAAACAGCCTTTTAAGACCCTTTTAAGTGCCATCATAAGCAATGTGTGACCATACAGTGGTCTATGTCTACTGTGGTCTTGGTCTTGCAAGCATTGACACGGCCATTTGTTTGGTTATGCTCCATGCCTCCTTAACTTTAGCATTTTGCCCCAAAAAGAAAGTCTGTGCTCAATTAGGGATTGACAAACTCATTTAACTCATCCCATCAATTCCAGATGAACAGAGCAAAATGTCAAGTGTTCACAGATCAAAGAGAAGGGGCAGGGATAAAAAAAACCAAAACACAGTACCCAGTGAAGTTCAACGCAAGGAGAAGATGTGAGAGCAAGTAGGAAACAACAAGTGGCACAGACCAGATTACCCTTTTGTGCTGCTCCAGTTATCCAAAAGGTTTTCATCATTTACCTTGGACCTACCCAGTTTGAGGGTAGCTCTGCAAGGTGCTTCCACACAGGCTCTGCATGGCCCAAAGTCCCCACAGAGGGAGTCAGCACGCCATGACCGAGGCATACAGAGAACTCCTTTTTGGGTAAACGCTCAAAGCAGCCAGCTAGCATGCCAACAGCATTTCTGAGTAAAAGCCATCAGCACAGACAGACTTCTCCAACTAGAGTTCACTACCTTGTTCTCCAAACCACAGAAGAGCCATGTTGGGTTGCCTTCAACTCTCAGGGGGTGTTATACCCTTGCCAACCTCATGTCCCAAGCCTTCCCAATGGCTTTCTTATGTTTAGACACATGACTTTCACCTAACCCTGCCATAGCCAGGACAGCAAACTCAGGATTACTCATAGAGAGATTTTTTATCGCTTTGTGTGACCTGGGAGACAGTATTTCAGGATACTTTCAGCACTGTGTAACACTTGGTGTGTTTAAAGCACAAGTCCTCTTGTTTATAGCTGTACCTAAAGTCAACCAACACTTTGGAAAAACAATCAGTACTGGAAAGCAACTTCAGTGAACAGGTGAGGAAAAATTAGATTAGGTAACCTAACGCCACCCAGCACAGAAAGAGAAAATTAAATTCTATGTTTTTCCTATAATTATGGTAAGGACCAAGATATTTATCTTCTTTTAGCCCATAGGATACTTATTATGACTCTTCCAGCCTCCTCAGTGAAGGTAGTGAGGAACCATCCATAATTAACACACATTCAATCCTGGCACAGTTTCACCCCTAACACTGAAAGAAGCACAAGACCACTGAGAAAATTCCTGTGTCAAAGCTGTGTGCCTGAGACAGGTATCAGCACATTGCTTGGTCTGCCAGTACTGGTGAGGCCACCTGAGGCCCAGGACCTGGACATGGTTAAGTGGAATTTGTTTAGACAGCATTAAACTGGCAAATATACACAGTAGCAAGCTCCAAAGCTTAGCAGCAGTCATGTTTGGACTTCCCTTTTATCCCTCTAAATCCACTTCTAGAAGCTGCATTACAGCATTTGAGCCTCAGAAGTGACTGAACAATTTCTATTGCCATTGCTACTATTACCATATTTAAAGAGATTCTGGATTTTTAAATATTTTTTTAAATTATTTTTTTTAACATGCAACCTCAAGCACTTTGAAGATAGAATAATTCAGTCTAAAAATACTCCTGGTTTAGCATACCATTCTGTTGACGGGGAAACTGGCATAGAGACAATTAGAGACCTCATCAAAGCAAATTGGTTGAGTTTTCAACAGATGGATATGCTGTTAAGCAATTCCACAGCCCCATTAGAAATACGGAGGCATCTTCACACAAAACTTTTAGGAGTCAGCGAAAAAAGTCTTGATCAAGTTATGTGTGATCTTACTTTATTTTAGGAGGTTGTCTGCGACGACTGCCTGAGCTCTCTTCCAGCACTGAATTTGTGCAGTTAAGCTCAAAACCGTGCCTGCTCTTTTGTTGCGAACTCCTTGTCATTTTCTCTACATTTGATGCATTTCCTTTCCATCATTCTGATGGCACAAAGGAGACAGAATGGTGCCAAAAACAAAAAGAAAGCAAAGTCCCCCAAATTCCCTGGTTGCAAATTGTAGGTCGTCCCTTTCCCCCGTTATCTGCCTGCCAGGATTGGGGAGTAACTCGGAGCAGAGAGGTTGACAAAGGTATGATATAAACAGAGAGAACTTCTGCTGTGCCTCCTGGTCCAAACCAGCACTATGGTCCTTCTTCAGCCAGCAGACAGCACCCCTTATTCTGCCTTAATTTACTGTCGACACCTGCTCATCTCACCCTGGGGCAGGAACCAGGCAACCTGGAGGGCTGCTGTTCTTTGAGCCCCAGCATCCCCTTCATCTCTGTACTCTGCTGCCTGCAGGTTAAGTGGAGCAATTCAGCTATCTACTGATCAAGCCTTAGACCTTTTTTAGAGGAGGGCATAGAACTTCTCTTATTTCACCATGTGAGAACACCCACTAGTTTTACAAGGAGTAAAATTCAGTATTAAGCACACACAGAAAATAAAAAAAGAGCTAGCAGCTCAAGATAGGAAAGGAACACCTTACCCAGCCCCAATTGTAGGAGAGCCAAGGCTATTGTTAGTGCTAAGTAGTGTGAAGAAAGTTCAGTACAGTATATTTATACATATAGAGAGAGTTATATTTGCTGAAGGAACAGAAACTACTCAGAAGCCTTCTAACCAAGTATTAGCTGATTTAAACCGTAGACCAGACCATAGTAATTTAAAAAATAGTAACTCAAAGTAGGATACCTTCAAGAAGATGTTTTATCACTTTATCTCAAGTCATAGATATAATTGTCAGGTACGGTGATACTCTGCTGTGCTGCTGCTCCTACAAATCTTGGACATTTCCACCTTCCAAGCTGTTATTTCTCCATTGCATTCCCACCTGGAACAAACTCGCTCAGGATGCCTAAATCACCTTTACTTCCAAAAAATTATATTCCAGGAGACTGTTGATTTATTCTCTTGGAAAGCCTTCCTCTTAAAACTAAGATCATTATTGACACTTTTTATCTCAGAAAAAGCATTAGTACTCCCTAGTTCAAAATAAAATGTGCTTGTTTTGGAGGGAAAAGAGCATTTTCCCATTCAATGTAAAGATAAAAAATTATGCTTCCCATACAACATTCTTGTCTTCAAAATTTACAATTCTCAAAAGTGTATGATGTTACCCGATGATACTCATAGAGAGTGACAATAAAAGTATGTCCAACTGGATGCTATCCCTCTTCTGAGAGCGGTAAGTAATCCTAGCTGTCCTTGTGATTTATAGCAATACTAATGGAAGCAGTTTAGCAAGATGCTTGGGCAAGCCAGGACGTGCAGACTAGGGAGAGGGAGAAATACCCCTCACTGGAGGAAAAGTCTGCACTTGCTGAAGGGGAAGAAGGAGCATGTAACCATAAACCACACACAAGTAGAATTAAAACACTCTGGTCTCTGGGTTTTCCTCCATTTTTCTGGATATCATCAGTGAGTCTAAAAATCAGATTCACTTGCACGGAGAATTAATTCAACAACTGTTGATGTCTGAAATACCATGACCCAAACAGGATCAAAATAGTTTAAGTCTTATCTTGGGTCCCTTCTTCAGCTGAAATAAAATTGTTTCAGGTAGCCCTGTTTCTGCTATTTTGTGATGACAACACTCTATTTTGTGATAATAATGCTCCATTATGTTTCTACTTGGAAGCCTGTCCTCTCTCCCAGTTTCATTAGTGTGTGCAACACTTCCTTTTCCTCAGATGTCAGATAATCACCAATTTATTCTTGCAGGATGACTCACATAACACTATTTCTGCTCAGTCTAATAGAAATAGCATCTCACCTGAGATATTGTCACATCTGCTAGGTTATTTGCCCAGTATTTTTGTCTCTTTCTGAGGGAAAACCGACGGTTACTGAAGCACACAAAATAGATATTCCATATTGCTGCTTTTCTAGCTATAACAATGAAGAAAGAATACTAGTTTTGTTTTCCCAGGACTTAGTTTTTCTTGACCATTGTTTCTCACTCTTTTGTTTCCTGCTTGGTGGGCTCCTTCCCACAAGCAGCCTGGAAGACAGAGTCAAGGAAAACTGTGAGGCCACAAGGGAAATCAAACGGCATAATTACAAATTATACAAACACTAAATGAAAGTCTTTCCTTCCTCAGGCCCTTTACATTTCTAAAGTCTTGGATGACTGAAACACTAGGATTAATTAACTGTAACACCAGTGAATTCTGCAGAAACTATGTAGATCTCTGTGTTTTAACCTTCATAGCTGAAGAAAAACTAAGAGATTAGAAACGGGAGAATATTTCTGTTTCCTATTATGTCTGATTGAAAAAGAGTACTTTTTTTTTTTTCAGGCAAGCGTGAAAACGGAGATGAAAGAGGAATTTTCCACTAAAAAAGAGACTTGATTGTGATTAGGGAAAGGGTAGGGAATAAATCAAGCCAGAAAATGTTGCTGCCAACCTGCACAAATGTTATCACTAATTGTCAAAATTCAATCAAGAAAGAGAACAAATACGTGTCTGCTTGTCTCCAATCAGGCTCTGCAGTAGTTAACAGATGACAGAATAACACTCATCTGGCTAAAACAACCAGCTTTTCTTCCACTGAGAGTGAACTTGTGAACCATGACCCCTTCCGCACCTATGTATAGGACAGAAGAAGTCCCTGCCAATCTACAGCAGCAGGGATCAGGTAAAACAGCAAAACTGAAGTGAAAGGCCATTCTCCCAGCCAAAAAAAAAAAAAANATTTCTGGTGCTTTCTTGCTTTTAAACATCATCTTGAGAAAGTGCATGACTGTCTTTGGCTCTCCAGCCCCAGGCTCTCTGCAAATAGCAAGCTGGCTACCACATTGTACATAACTGGGACAAAAAGGCAGATCTGCTCTTCATAGAAAAGTCAGCTGGCCTTTGTTTACCAAATGTCCTTTTGTTACTAGCAGCTTTCATCACTTGCATTGGAGTAATGAAGGACATGCAAACTCCAGTGTAACCCTACCAAACCATTCTTATGAAGAGCTCAGAAGTCAAGTCCCCAGCTGTCTCTCAAAGAAACGCATGCAGAGAAGGATATGAATTATCATTTTAGAAATGCTGTAGAGATGCCTAAATTCTCACATTTTTAAATTAAAACATCTGTTAACAATGTGGCAAAAGAACCAGGTCTACAGACTGGTTTATAATTCCGTGTGACTGTGATAAGTCTGTTTGAACAATGCCCAGCCTTGTGATTAGGTTTTGATTTTGTCAGGAACAGACAGTGGCTGTGCCAAGTCACTGTTGCACAATGAAACGAAAGCAATTATGCCAAGGAGCATCTTATGTTGTATCACATTTACTTACAATAGACATTTATCTGGCTATCTGGGCAACAAAACAAACAATTTCAGTAATAAGAGTGCATGCAGATTTCCAAAGTACATAGTTCTCAAGCCATTGGGTCTTCACTGGTTAAAACCATAGACAAACTGCTCTTCAGGTTAAATGTCATTGTGGACCATGAACCATATGAACCAGCACTTTTAACCAAACTACCACCAACCTCATAAGGAACAGTACTCCACCCTTCATTAGGATTTCTCAGCAATGTAAAACTCACATAACTCTTCCCTAAGTGATATATTTAGGAAATATTTTAACGCCTCAAACTTTTCCACCAGAAATGCCAATGTTGCCAGTAAACTTGAATAATGTTTCTGTAGAGTACTGGTATAAGACCAACTGAACATATCGCTAAGGAAGATGGCACTAAGACTTTGAAGGAGTCAGTGGCACTTGTTCTCTACAAAAACATAGTGCACTCAATGGAACATATGATTTTTGCTAGACAAGGAATATAATTAGCTTTTATGCTCCAAGCATCTGTTCTGGGTCCAGGGAACAAGCTCGAAAGAACAAGCTCCTGTTGCCCTCTTTCTCAGTGATCAGTCCAAGACACTTGGAAATACTCTCCCAAGTGTGTTAATGATGTGTGTCTCCTCTGACCGGTCATGAAAAGAGATTTTTTCTCCTACAAGAGCCATGAATTGTATGGGATGCCCCATATGCAATAGATTTTCACTTGCTTGCTCCTTACAAAGCAAACACCAAGTTGATTTTAAAACGTCAACTTCTTTTGTGGTTTTCATCCTTTCTGGTTGATCTCTCTCTTATTCTTCCCCCCAAAACCGTGTCTTTAAAGATTACTGCAATTTTGGCAAATTCATTTGATTCAAGATTTTGGAAAATGCTGTCTGCCTAAGACCAGCTAGAAAATACAGGTCAATATAACCTGCAGGAGACATTATGAAGGCCTTCAGCTATAGAAGTTAAGTGTAAGGGGAGTAATTAATTGCCAGACAGAGACAATTATGAACACTTTATAAGGCTGGGGCACCTGTGCTGGGCTTGTGGGTATGACATAGGATCTGTGCCTTCACAGAACAACAGCCAGAAGAGCCCTGTGGCCAGGACAACACATGGATGTAGGGGCAACAGAAGCCACACAAGGTGCCTGAAGCCTGAGCGGGTTCTGATGAAACATCATTCATGATTAGAGGTGACAGGAGATAGACTTCTTCCCCTTCTTCATGGAAAAAGTTGCATTTCTGAAGTGGATCTTGTTCCAAAGTAGAACAACATGCCAGGCTGGGGAAAAACAAAAAAAAAAAAGGAAGAACAAAGGTGAAAAATAACAGCATGACCTGAAACATCTTGAGCAGCTGAAGAGAAAGACAGAGATCTGGCAATCTCGGATGGAGAGTGGATAAGTATGGAAAAGTCTCACAGAGTCAATGTTACATGCAGGAAAGGGAATTTTAGTGAAAAGATCACTTAGTTGATGGTGAGCTAACAGTCAGGATAATAAGTCCACTGCAATTAAACCCTAGCTTCACTTAACCACTGCAAAGGGCCCTGATAACTAGCAGATGATGAGAAACAAGGTCCTTAAGCAGAAGGACAGCAGTGACAGGAAGGCACAGCAGTGGTACATGATATGGCCTAAAAGGACTTTCAAAAATACACATATACTCCCAGAAACCTGTTACACATTTGAAAGTCATTTTTCATAAATGCTAGCGCCTGAAGTCTGGGGAGTGCAGGCAAGTCGAGGTCGGACTTTTCACCCCAGCTGCAATCTAAAAGACCTGCCTTTTGGAAGGAAAACACCAGGAATGAAAATGACAGCTAAAATGCTGGGATTTCTTGAACAGCAAATCCCTATTTGAGCACAAACAAAGCTGCACTGATTTATGCTGCTGACTCTCTACCATAAGTACTGCTGACATAAAAGACTCCCCACCTGAGAGTGCCCAGCAGCCCCTTCCTCCCTGCAGCACAGAAATGGCAGGAAATTCCAGCTACCCAAAAAGTTCAACTCCTGAAATGAAAGCTACCATTCAGAAGAAGTTGTGCAAGGTAAAAAAAAAAAAAAAAAGTGCTGAAATTTAGAATCTAAGCAATATCTGCATCATAAAATCTTTCAGATTTACCTTGATGGGATTTTGGCAGAGGAGAATAAAAGTTAGTACCTAGGCTTTTCCCATATTAAATATAAACCTATCAATATTTTTGATGTGAAACCATAGGTTTGATTCTGAATTTATATTTACTGTACCATCATAAGTAATAGAGGCATTTCTGATGCAGGGAGATACAGAAAGATTGGGATCACACTGTATTTGAAGGAAATTCCAGCATACTTTGTACTTTTTTTTCCTCCCTTTCTTAAAAGCCAGCCTTCCACAAGATAAGGTGGATGTTGTCATGATTTATGAGCATCAACATAGCAAAGACTGGAAAGAAAACCCTTGTATGACAAAACTGCAGATAATCCTGGACCCTAGAATTTAGAGACTGTTCTATTGTCAATGTTTCCTCAGCCATTTTTAAAAAATAGTAGGTTGTCANNNTTTTTAAAAAATAGTAGGTTGTCAATTCTTTTCCTACAGTAAATCCTATTTCAAATGATATGCAGGGAAACACGTTCTGGAGAGTAAATCACTAACAACCATCAGGATATGAAGCTTCAGGGTGGATCTGTGAATGAATTGCTGGCTGAGGTGAGGTCTGAAGAGATGTTTTTAGGATCATCCAAGCTAAAGTGGAAAATTATGTAAACACCACTGTTACAAAGTATGTCCAGAGATATATGTATCCTAAAATCTTTCAGATTGATTTTTGAGGAGAGGTTTCCCCACAAGAATGTGAGTT